>QARZ01041009.1:84826-134112 GCA_013407115.1 Glycine latifolia
AGCGCATATCAAACAATTCCCAGATTTAGATATTGCTGAGGACAGCAATATCTAAATCTGGGAATTGTTTGATATGCGCTTAGCATATAAGGTTTTCCTGAGCTTTTTAGAGCAAGAATTGAGCATTAAACATGGATAATTACCCTCTTTGTGCATGATTTGAGCTAATGTGATGAATTGCCAGGATATTAATCAAAGGTGCCAAGATTGAGCAGAAATCAGAAGGAAAGAACCAAGCTTGGAAGAATACTCTAGCGCCAAGAGCGCCAGAGTGGCGCCATCAGCGCCAAATACTCTGGAAGTCAGCACCATCCACGCCACCACCGCGCCAAAGGCGCCATCGGTTCTGGAACCTGGCGCCATCAACGCCAGATTGGCGCCAAGAGCGCCAAACCCTCTGTAATGCCACGCCAAGAGCGCCAGGGCCATGCTGGGAGCGCCAGTTCTTCTGGATGTTGGCGCCAGGAGCGCCAGTCTCGCGCCAAGGGCACCACAGGTCGACAGAAGCAGCATTTTAAGGGCAAAACAGAGACTTCACAAGCTAGGTTATAAATACCTGGACCTCAGCATTCAATGCACGACTTCTTGGAGGGAAAACAGCACAAAAATAGGTTTTAGGAAGCTTAGGAACCTTTGCTAGGGTCCAAGGAAGTTGGAGGCTCAAGTGGAGATTCCTCTCCATCTTCTTCTTCCTTGCTTCAGCTAGGTGTGCCATTTTGTTTTGTAACACAGCACCCATTATGAGGTTGGGCTAGTTCCATATTGTAGTTAGGGCCAAGCACTAAATGTAACCTCTTTTGGATTGTATTGGATGCTATTCTTCATTTATATCAAGTTATTTCACTTTACTTTGATTCTTGCATGTTTCTATCTCTCTGGAACTGATCACTCTAGTTAGGTACTAAGAGCTGGGGTTTACAATAGGAATATTGGGGCCTTATGCTTGGACTTGGGTAAAGTGACAAGTCTTACATTAACTAGGGATAGGAGTGTACGCTTGCAACCATTTAATGCATCATTTAATGCTTGACCTAACTAATATCACTAAGGAATTAGGGTATTAAAGTGGGTTAAAGGGTTAAGATCACTACGGGAGTAGGGCTTAGCTATTAGTGTATGAAGATGCATGTTTGAGTGACTTGAGATAGATGAATGTAGTAGACAATACATGTAAGAAGGTAGGAAGCATTTAGTGTGGGTTGCCCTAGCTACATTACTTTGAATATTGTTATAATCCTATTTACTTGTTGATAATAGTTAATGCTCATAATTAGGTTTAATTTCATTATTACACACACAACAACAACAACTTCTCGTAAATATTTGTTATCCAACCTATTGATATTAATTATAATTTAATCGGTCAAACAATCCTCGTGGGAACGATATCTTTCTTATCACTTTATTACTTGGAACGATCGGTATACTTGCCGAATCCGCAACAAGTTTTTGTAAGACCTGCAATATTATATGGAGCCGAGTGTTGGCCAGCACATAGGCAACATGAACATAAAATAGGGGTAGCAGAAATGAGGATGTTAAGGTGGATGTGTGATTATATGGAGATGGATAATATAAGAAACAGGCTTATTAATAGCGACGTTGTTGCACGCTTTCCCGAAGTAGTGGTGCGGTGCGGCGACCGGCCGCCACAAACCGCATTGCGACAATGAGACGAAGTGTAGCACCAGTAGCAGCCGTTATCGTGGGTGAGGTGCGGTTGAAAAGCACCGCCACAGAAACATCGAGGAAGACGAAAGGCTGAGCTATTGAGAAAGACGAAAGGTTGAGGGTAAAACAGTAAAAGTTTACCTTTTTTTTAAGCAAAAAAAAATCCAAATGTAATTACTAGGAGAATAAATAATTAAATACGCAATTACTACTAGGAAACTCTCCTCTCCTCCTCTTCAGAAACTCTCCACTCCTCTTCAAAAACTCTCGTCCCATACAGGCCATACTTTCATAAACTCTCCCTCCTCTTCCAAAGCATTCAACTTTGCTAAGCTGGTTAGTTTTATATTATATTTTTATTTTATCAGCAAATTTTTTTTTCTATTTTTTTTGTATTAACAGTGTTCTAGTTTATAATAAATTTGCTAACCATTCAATTGATTTATTTTCTCAAAGTTCAATTTTTTTCTATTATATTTCTAACTGGTTTATTTCTCAACATTAATTTTTGTTTTTGTACCTCTGTTTTATACTTTTATTATATAAATTATATTCATATATTTGTTTTTTCTTCTAGTCTATTTATTATTTGTTTATAGTTTATGTATTTATGTATTATACAAATTATATGTCTGTTTATTTTTCGTTAAACTAATTATTTTCTGTTTTTTTTATTGTTCATTAATTTATTATTGGACTATTTTATTTTTGTTAGACTTATAATTTTCTATATTATCTGCTTTATGCAAATGTTTATTTTAGTTATTTTTTATTGTTCAATTGTTTATTTTCTCAACATTCATTTTTGATTTTGTACCTCTCTTTTATACTTTTATAATTTTTATAAATTTTTATATCAAAGATGTCCTTATATCTTTATTAAGTTTTTTATAATTTTTTTTTGTTTTATCTTCATCTGTTTAATTTTCAAATTCCTTTTTTAGTCATGACAACATCTTCAAATATGGAAACAACTACACCATGTGGTTTGGTGAAACTTGTTGGAGACAATCTTGACACATGGCAATATAATAGCTTAAAAGACATTAATAATAAGAGGATCGTGACATGCGATTATTGTTTGAATACTACTACTAGTGGCATTACAAGAGCTAAAAGACACCAAATTGGATTGAAGGGAGATGTAGGTCCTTGTAAAAATATTCCATCAGATATTAAGAAGATATTAAAAGATGCTTATGAGAAGAAAATGGCTGAAAAAGAGAGTTCAATGGCTGAGATAGATGAAGATGATGATGTTCAAGAAGAGATGCAAAGCATCCATAGCCTTAAAGCTGGAAAAAGACCTGCAAGTGATGGCGGTTTATCTACTAACAGGAAAGGAAAGAATGTCAAAGGCCCAATGGATTTGCTTCTATTTAGAAAACCAGAATCAACTCAATCAAGTATCAACTTGGGGAAAAAGAACAAAAAGCAATCTAGTATAAATGATGCTTACGATAAAGAAGCAAGGGCTAGAACAATTCAACACATTAAGAGGTTCTTATGTACGAATGGAATACCTTTCAATGTTGTTCGATCAAGAAGCTTCAAGTTAATGGTTGAAGCAATTGGAAACTATGGCCCACACTTAAAGGCTCCAAGTTTTTATGAGTGTAGAGTTCCCCTCCTTCAAAAAGAATTGGAGTATACAAAGGAGTTGTTAAAGGATCACGAAGTTGAACTCACCAACTTTGGATGTTCAATAATGTCGGATGGTTGGACGGATAGGAAGAATAGGACCCTCATCAACTTTTTGGTTAATTGTCCATCGGGAAGTATGTTTGTGAAGAGTGTGGATGCTTCCGAATATGTTAAGATCGGCAACAAGTTATTTGATCTCTTGGATAATTTTATTCAAGAGATTGGAGAAAGAAATATTGTTCAAGTAGTGACAGACAATGAAAACAACTATGTATTGGCTGGTAAGAGTTTAAGACACAATCTAATTTTAATTTTAATGTCCAACACTTTAATTTCTATTTTATTTTGTGTTAGGAAAAATTTTGGAAAGCACAAGGCAGCATATATTTTGGACTCCTTGTGCTGCCCATTGTTTGGACTTAATTTTGGAAGATATTGGAAGCTTACAAAAGTTAAAAGGACAATACAAAGAGGAATCAGTCTTGTTGGTTTTATTTATAACCACTCACTGGCGTTAAACACAACGCGAAAGTTCACAAGCAAAACAGAATTTGTTAGACATGGAGTTACAAGATTTGCAACCACATTCCTCACACTACAAAGGTCGCATAAACAAAAGAACAACCTAAGAATGATGTTTATGTCTGATGATTGGTTGAAGTCTAAGACTGCAAAGGACCCTAAGGGTAAAAGGGCAACTGGGACTGTTCTTATGCCGTCATTTTGGAATGATGTGGTGTATTGTCTCAAGGCAATGGGGCCTCTTGTATGAGTTCTTAGACTTGTTGGTAATGAAAAAAGGCCAGCAATGGGATACATATATGAAGCAATGGATAGGGCCAAGGAAGCTATTCAAAAGTCTTTCAATGGACTTGAAGAAAGATACAAGGACATCTTTGATATAATTGATAGAAGATGGGGGTGTCGACTTCATCATCCATTGCATGCAGCAGACCATTTTTTTGAACCCTGAGTTCTTTTATGCTAATCCAAGAATGGATTTTGATCCAGAAGTGATGGATGGACTTGTTAAGGTAATTGAGAGGCTTAGTGAAAATAGTCAAGAGGCGGATATGGCTATGAATGAAGTGTATAAATACAAGAGAAGGTTCTTTTGGTGTTCAAGCTGCAATTAGACAAAGGAATACAGTAGCTCCAAGCTATGTAGCACCGATACCGCACGACATTTTTGATACGTTCCCAATATGGGACGTCGATATGATAATTCAAAAATACTAATATTTCGATACATTCCCAATACATCTTAGCATTAAATAATATTTTTTTATATAGAGTGTATTACATATATAATAAAAGGAAGTGCAAGAAGCAATTATCAATCTAGTAGGGTAAGGCCCAACTGAGTCCAGGCCTATGGATCGTTGGGAGAAGCAGAAAAAACAGCATGACAAAAGAACTCTCTCTCTCGCTCTCTCTCTTTCTTGTTCTTATCCATCGCATTGAAAGGCAGCACCATCACCACCCCCACGTCTTACCCTTTCTTTCATAAATTTACGTCTCTGCAACAACATGTTCACCACCACCACCTTATTCTTCACATCAGCCTCATCATCTTCTTCAATCAATTGGAAACTCACTAAGAAAGAACGACAACCAAGAGGCAGTGGAGGAGTAGCGTTGTGGAGGAGCGACGGCAGAGAAGCAGCGACAGCGCGGTGGAGGAGCAGCGATCACGACGGTGAAGGAGCAGCGTCAGAGGAGCAGTGCCGTTGTCGAAGACTTTGAAACTCTTCAAGTAAGCACAAAATGGAGGAAGCAGAGCACAAATCGAAGAGGTAAGCAGGGCAATTTTTTTCAAATTTATAAAAATACCTTTTCAAATTCTGATACGTAAAAGGCCTTATTTTTTGCGTACCCGTTTCGGACGAGTGTCTGATACGTTGGAAAAAAAATTTTGGCATATCCATGCTACAAAGGCTCCAAGTAAGCAAAAATGCATTTGAGTTTTTTTATAATTTTAAAATTCTTTTATATTTTAAAAAAATGCTAATAAGTTAATAGCTCAATGGTGGAGCACATATGGTGCACGCACTCCACATTTGCAAAAAATCGCAATTAAAGTGTTGAGCTTGAAATGTAGTTCATCTAGATGTGAGCGCAATTGGAGTACATTTGAGCTAGTAAGTTAATTATGAATGGTATAATTTTTTTAATTGATTCCTATAATGAATAATAATAATTTTTATTTTATTTTTTGAATTATAAAATAGATTCATTCAAAAAGGAGAAGTAGACTTGAGCATCAAAAGTTACAAGATTTGGTTTTTATCAAGTATAATCAAGCACTTAAAGAACGCTTTGACAACCGTGATTTGATTGACCCCATTATCCTAAATGACATTGATGATAGTAATGAGTGGTTGTTGGGAGATATTGGTGGAGATGAAGAAGAACATGCTGGAAATGAGTTAGTTTTTGTAAATGATACATTGACTTGGGGAGAAGTTGGAACTGCAAGTGGGGTTGTCCAACCTTTAAAGTATACCAAGTGGCAATCAAGATTGCATAATCAGCCTATACAAGTGCCTTCAAACTCAAGGAGACAGGGAAAGAGAAGGGCAATCATTGAAGAAGAAGAAGAAGATGATGATGATGATGAAGAAAGTGGCAATGAAGAAAATGAAGTGGAAAAAGAAGAGATTTACAACTTAGAGACAAGTGAAAGTTAAGATGAAGACTTAGAGATTAATGGTTGCAATTCTAATTAGTTCCTTCTTATTTCTTAAGTTGTTTAAATTTAGATTTGACATTTCTGTGGTAGTTTTTGAGACTTTAGTCCTTCATTTTGCTATTTCTGACTTCTGATTTTTCATGTTTGACATTATTCATGTGTGAGTTACTGAGTTTGTTTTAGTCCTTTATGTTTGATATTTATGTCATATTTTTTTTGGGGGGGGGGGGAATTATGTTTGTGAAGTTTATATATATAATTCAGATTTCAGAATATATTCACTTATATACTTCGCTGTAGCGGTGTAGCGCTACCTACTAGAGCGCTATAGCATTTTTTAGGGGTGATCGCTACACGCCGCTATCCGAGATTAATAAGTATGATAAGAAATGAAATTATTCGACGAAAGGCAACAATGGTATCAGTGAGTAAAAAGATGAGTGAGCATAGATTGAGGTGGTTTGGGTACGTAATGAGAAGGCCTCTGGATGCTCCGGTAAGAACAAGGGTTTGTTATCAAGAGCTCGTCACAAAGAGAGGTAAAGGTAGTCTGAAACTTACCTGAGAAAATCTAATTATACAAGACTTAATGGAGTAAGATATAGATTAGCAGAATGTGTGTCTTAGGACGAATGAATAAAAACTATAAGCTTGGTGGAAGGTTAGACCCGTTATTATCTCTATGTTTTAGATGGTCCTTTTTAGATCCTTTCCTCTTCATTTTTTCCCTCTTTCTTTCACCATTCTTTTCTTTTATCTTATTTTTCTTTTGTTTTGTTTTATTTCTCCTTTTTTTATTTTTTCTTTTTAAACTTCTTCGTATCTATCATTGGGTTCATCTACCATCGACTCCAATTAACTTGGGTTAAAAGTGTTGTTGATGTTGATATTGTTGATGTTATAAGCTCTCATGTGCTTATTAAGTTGTTTACCCAAACACGCCTTTAATATTAAACTTTAGAAACAAAAATCTAGAATTAATTTTATAAAAGTTGGAGACAAATTTAATAAATGTATAATATTCTAAAAAATTTCATTTGAAATCAACATCATCAACAACACCTTTAATCCTAGTTAATTGGGGTTGGTTGTAGATGAATTCAATGATAGATTAAAAATAAGGCTAGGAAAGAGAAAGGGAGAGGGGAAGAAAAAAGTGGAAACAAGACAAAAAAGAGGAAAAAAAACTAAAATAAAAGAGGGGTGAAAGGAAGAGGGGAGAAATGAATAGGAAAATAACTAAAACAAGGGAACGACTAGAACTTAGAACTACTAATAGGTTTAACCCTCCACCAAGTTTGTAGTTTTCCTCCACTCCATCCTAATACATACCATCTGCCAATCTATATCACATTCCATTAGGTCTTGTTTAACTACCTTTCCCCAGGTAAGTTTCGGTCGACCTCTACCTCTCTTTATGTCTAGCTCTTAGTAACAAACTCTTATTGTTACGGGAGCATCCAGTGACCATCTTATAACGTGCCCAAACCACCTCAATCTATGTTCTCTCATCATTTCACATACCGGTACCACTGATACCTCTCGTCGAATATTCTCATTTCTTATCTTATCCATCTTCGTATAACCACACATTCACCTTAACATCCTCATTTTTGCTACCCCTATTTTATGCTAATATTGCCTATGTACTAGCCAACATTTCGCAAAAAGATATTTTCATTTGAAATATCTTTTTTTTATTCAGTCCCCGCTTGTTTGGTCCTAGATCTTTCTTTGGCTTATGCTTTTATGGATTAACTTATTTAGGAGAAATAGTCATTTTATTATTTGTAGCTTCTCCAAAAAAAAGTGATTATTTTCGAGAATTAACCTTTCCCAAACATGTGTTTGGTCCTGGATCTTTCTGTGGCTTATGCTTTTTTTGAATAACTTATTTTGGAGAAATAATCAATTCATTATTTGTAGTTTCGAGGGAGCTTTTAAAAGCAAAACAAATAAGAAGTTATTATTTTCCCAGAATTAATCTTTCCCAAACATGCATGTATGTAAAGTTCAGTTTTCATGTGACATACTGTTTCTTCCTTTTTCTTTACCTACTTTTGTTGCAAGCGGATGCTCCTTTAGATAAATAAAATATACCAAATAATTCATATTGATCATATAAAAATATTTTCTTACATCAATTAAATACAGGAATACTCTAGAGTTAGGAAATGGACTGTTGGAATACCAGGTGGTAAAGAACTTATAGCCATTATCCGAGTATCGGGTAGTATTAGTCGTGTAGAGAGTCAATTAAGTGTCTCTAGCTCAGGGATCATTGCAGAGAAGTTCATTGAGAAGATTCGCACAGTCAGAGGTAAACTTGACCTTATTACAAGTTACAAGTTTCCCTTTTAAATTTCAACGGAGGAGGCTGATTAAAATTGACACTTATTCAATGGAATATTATCAGGCTATACATATTGATTATGGAAGCAGTTGTTAATGCTTCATATATAACTTTGTTTTAGTTGAGTAAATATTAATCACTGATGTCCCTATAATCAATAAGAAGGAAGCCAAGAAATTACACTTTTTTTTGAAACTTTTGCTTCCAAAAATGGTTTTAGAAGTTTGGTTTTCTTCCCAATACTATAGTTTAAGTTGACAAATGTAAGAACTAAAAATATCTGAGAGGCAAAAGAGAAATCCTTCAGCCAGAGGAAATAAGTAAACATATGACTTGCTGAACCTTTGTTCATGTGTTCCAGGAAGTAGAGAGGTTAGTTCTGTTCAGTTTAGTAACTTGCGTATTCGACAGCAACATAACTTATCTATTTACTTTTAGGAGCATAAACATAAGCATACTTGTGGTTTTTAGTGTCCATCAATTATGCTGTTTGCTAAAAATGCAACCTTTGACAGTGTTATTATTCATTATTTTAATTCCCTCATGAGTGTTCTTTCCCCCCTCAGAATCAAAAAATTTTAAGGCTGCTATCATCAGAATTGACAGTCCTGGAGGTGATGCTCTTGCTTCTGATTTGTAAGTTCTGGTAAAATTTGCCCTCTGTTAATTATATGTTCAAAACTTCTATTTAGTTATTTAATTTGAAATTGTTGATTTCCTTTGCATTGGTTTGAAATTATTGATTGTATTGATCTAGATTTGATCTGTACCATTGCATAATACAGTGTGAGACCTGTATAGCATTGATTTATTCTTTAAAAGAATCTAAGAATGTGTTTGGATGGAGTATTTTAAAATTTCAGAAAATTTAAATTTCAGAGAAATTAAAATATATCAATTAAAATTCTTGAATTTTTAAAATTACTTGTTTGGATAAATCAATTTAAATTCCTTAAATTTCAATTTTTTTTTGGATAAAATAATTTAAATTTCTTATATTTTAAATTTTTTTTTGAATTAAATAATTTCAATTTATTATATTTAATTTTTTTTTTATGTTTCTCTAATTAGATTTTAAAAATATAAATGATCATATAAATAACAAAAAAAAGACAAAAAAAAGAAAAGAAAACTTTCATGATACAATCGAAAACTTTCATGAAAATATAAATGAGATCGAAAACGCCACAAAGAGATCAACTTTTCTTCATTTTCACTCACCCACTTAACTCCCCCAACCCTATTCAGATCCCAAACCCAAACCCTGCCACGCGATGTGTTTCAAATCCGAGCGATAAACCCCCGCATCTTGCTTGATCCGATGCCGTTTCGCGTAAAAATTTGTGCGAGCCAATCAGTGCAAAGTTTGGAAGACAGCGAAGAAGAAGAAGATGATGATGAGAGGAACCTCAACGGGCCCTTGATGGGCCAGGCCCAATTGGGCAACCACATGGTGAAGAAGGTTCTGGAGTAGGAGCCTGAGATGCTGTTGTGCCACGCCTCCGTGTCTCCGCTTTTGCCGCAGCTCTCATCGCTCTGGAGGTCGTGGCTCGGCCCCTCGATCAAGGTCTGGGACCCCTACAACGTCCTTGTCCATTGCCTCTGCTGCTGTCGCCGCCTACACTGTCTCGGAGCTTTTCGAGGAACGGGATAGTCACCTTGCTGGACAACGAGGCGATGACGGAGGTTGTCCTGATCAGCCACAGTGAGTGTGAGCTGAATCTGGCTCAAGACTTGGTTGGCGGCCGCTGCCCTGCCGCGGCGTTGACCGCCAACGGGAAGTGCCAGGCCAGGGCTCTGGCCGTGTTTCTCAAGTCGTAGAGGGTTTGGTTCAGCGCCGTATATTCGTCGCCGCTGGATCGGGCGCGATCCACGGCGGTGTCGATGTGCAAGATAGTTTTCTCAATTTGAATGTGCTTAATTGTGTACAGAGGAGAGGATTTAGAATTCCTTCCTTTTTGAAAGAATTTAAAATTCTAAGTTTATAGTTAAAAACAAATTTCATTTTGAAATACTAAAATTTTAAATTTCTTCTCAATAAGCATCCAAACAGATTATTTAAGGGGGGAGAATTTTAAATTCTTTAAATAATTACTTCCTCATTTTAATTCCCTCGTTCAAACAGAGAATTTTAGAAAACTATAGTGATGTGAAATTGTTGATTGTATTCAACCCAACAGAAAGATGATTACACCTCGGTATATATAGACAGTTACACAACTATAACTGTTAACTAACCTGAGTTAGTTAGTAACAGATAACAAACTAATTATAGACTAATTATTAACTGTAGTTTAGCCTTTACAGATCAGTTTAAGCAAAAAGAAATGTGGACCGAGTAAGTATACTCCTGTATTCTTAATTGATCTTTTTTTGGAGATGATAATTGTAGCATATATCTGTTGGGTCATAATAATACTCATTATTTTTACTCCCTTAACTTACACTCATACAGGTGATGGGCTTTCATTAGCAAAATTGATATAATATGGTCATCAAAATGAGATCCAAATCATTAATCACCAAGCTAAATTTTGAATCATGAACCATTATTTGTATTGAATTGTAAGATTTAGAGACAACCAAAAAAACTTCAAATGTATCATATAGATGATATATAGCATTCAATGTGATAATTTTAGCCTAGAAATGGATAAAACAACTTAACCATAAGTCTCAATACAAATTTACTGGTTATATTTGAGTTTGTGAAGCCTCTATTTTAGTAGAATGGAAATGAAATAGCAAAACAGCCAAATAGAGTGCATGAAAAATAAAGTAGTAGAATAATCAAATAGGATAAGCTCAAAAGTGCTCCTTTAATCCCATTTCATTTAACAATTTAAAGTTTTAAACATATATGACTTTTCAATTTCTTTCATGATGTTAGATTACATAACATTCTCTTATTTATTATTAGATAGCAATTAGGGATTTATTCCTTATTACTCTCATTATTAGATAGATTCTATGTAATCAATATTGATTCTATTTGCTCATTATAAATAAAGGCTTTGTGTGGTCATCCAAGATACACAGTTTCTATACAAATTCTATATGGTATTAGAGTCTATCCTAGATCCATTAAACTGGTCACCCACCATATCATCCATGCACCAAGCCCAATAGTGTTGGGTGTGAGGGGGTGTATTGGGAAAAATCGAAGTCCCACATCTGCTAGATATAAGGCCAAAAAAGAATATATAAGTAAAAGACAACCTTCACCCTATGCGCTAGCTTTTTATTTATATATTCTTTTTTGCTCTTATCTCTAGCCGTTGTGGGACACGAGTTTTTTCCAATACGCCAAACACTATCGGGCTTGGTGCGTGGATCACATGTTGGGTGGCCCGTTTAATGGATCTAAGATAGGCTTTGATACCATGTAAGAAGAGTGATTTACTGTATTGAGTGTTATTACCACACACAATACCTTTATTTTTAATAAGAATTGATACATAATAAGGGAAACATAATGACGAAGAGTAAACAAGGAAATCCATTATTTTAGCTATACAATCAAAGCATATCAATCGTATCCTAAATCTATATTTCACACATGAGAATTAGTAAAAGAAATTGTTGATTTGTGTGATTCGTATCGGCAATACGAAATTGCACAAATTCATTCATGTATCATAAGATACAAAGTCATTTGAGATTCATCTTATGATACGAATCGATAGATGACTGAATTGTATTGAATCGAAGGATTTGAACTGTGAATCATAGGATTCTAATAACTATCCAAGTAATCGCCTTTTATTAGCAAAATTCAAGAATATAATGATATTAAAAATGCCAAATGTACAACTCAGAATTGCTGGCGGTGGCAAGATTTTTATGCCAAGGAAAAAGCTAACACCAGCAAATTATTGCATTTATTTGCATAAAAATAGGCAGTGCAAGCATCTCAATCAATGCAACAGTATACTTGCAGAGCAGTAGCTTAAACAGTCCTCTAGAATTGGTTTTCAAAAAAGACTATGCAGCACTTTCTCTTCCATGCAGTCCAATTTCAGCTATTGTATGTGTAGATATTTAAAAGCTCGATTAAATAATTTTTTATCCAATGACAACAATTTTAGATTTGGTAGGAGTTAATCATATCCTTTATGTACTGGTCTACTTCAATTTCAAATACATCTCCAATTGTTGTCATGATGATAGTTTTGCTAAGTATTCTGTTGATTTGCATGTTTAGGTGATCATATTATGATGCCAAGAATCCTAATCAATATATGGTGTCATGATCTGCAGGATGTGGAGATAAATCCGGCTTTTAGCTGCTTCAAAACCAGTCATTGCTTCAATGTCTGATGTGGTAGCAAGTGGAGGGTACTACGTGGAAATGGGAGCTGGTGTCATTGTTGCAGAAAGTCTTACCTTAACTGGTTCAATTGGAGTGGTAACAGGTGAAACAAAGTGTATTACTGTTTCAGTAAGTGAAATAAAGGCAGAAAGATATAATTATTTAACCGAAGTTAAAAATAGAAAATTATTGAAAAACTCCATGCACATAATGGAATATTTGAAACAGCTGTTATCATCTGCATTCATGTAAAACTGCCAATTGTTTGATTTTTCCCTACTTTTAAAACTCCCTTTTTTCTCCCTACAATTTATAAATACCCAAATTTTTGTCCCTCCGTCTAACTTTGTTAAGTTGTTGTATAGTTGCTTGCTGATCTTTCTAACTGGCATCCTAGTCATGGAATACATGGATTTGCTCCCTTGCTAGACAGATCATCAAGTAACTGTACAGTAACCTAATAGAGTTAGACCGAAGGATGAAAGTTTGGGTATTTAGAAAATGCAAGAATGAAAAGTGGAGGTTTTAAAAGTCAGGCAAAAACCAAGAATTAACAATTTTATAGGGACTAAAAACACTATTAATCCTTTTTTTTTCTCCTTTGCCATAGGCAAATGCATATGATATCACTAGATATTATAGTCCTAGTCCAATTTGTGGTCCTGTAACTATTTTCTTTTGATTGAAATTTTTTGCTCTAGTTATTTTCAAAAACTTTGATTAAAAGGAGAGGAAGCATTAGAAATGTACATAGTACAAAATATTTGTTTACAATTTTAAGGGAAATCTCTGTTCAGTGCTTTTGTAACATAACTTGTTAGATGAATTTGCCTTTAAGCACACTAGAATGTCAATATTAATTACATTTATTTCACTAATTATTCATATGGAAATATAGCATTTTGAACCTGTTTTAATGAAGAAAAATATAACAATTTGTGCTATTGTTTGAATGATAATTACATGCAACCAAAGGAAATTGTAGTTGAAAGCAAATTATTCATTTGAGCTCTGAAATAATGAGATAAGATATAAATTATAATATCATGAACAGCCAGTGCTCAATATATTGTTCTTCTATTTTGTAATCTGTTAATTATTTATATTATTAATGTAACATTGGTTTTTGTAGGAAAATTTAACCTGGGGAAACTGTATGAGAAGATCGGCTTTAACAAAGAAATTATATCAAGGGGAAGATATGCTGAGCTCCTTGCTGCTGAGCAACGTCCTTTCAGGTAAATATTATTTCTTCATTTCCTTGTGTAGAGATTCTAGTGGATAGGAGAGAATATTAGGCAGTGTATGAGTGTAATGTGCCATTTGATATCTCAACAGTTAAGCACTCTATCTTTAAGAAGCAAAGATATTACATATACTTTCTTAGTAGTTTCCATCTTAAATTATTTAAAGAAAAAAGTCACTACCAGTTATCTTAAACAATTAATATCCTGAAATTAGTCTGTACAGTGTACTTAGTTATACTTATGGGCTGGGGCTGCATAGTAGTCCAATTGTTCGTAGTTGCAAGTGTTTTGCTATTTCCTTTTGGCAAAAGAACCCAAATAATACGTTTTTAATATAAATTTACCAATTTGGGGCTATTTTGAAACATAATATAAATTTGGGGCAGTTGAACACGTCCAGACTGGGCTGGAGTGGTCACGCCCAGATTAGGCGTGACTGGTAAGTAAATTTACCATTTGTAACATTTCACCTTCTCTCTAAAGCTTTCTCTAGTCCATCTCTCTAGGATTTGTGAGAGATTTTCCTCTGCAGCGAAGCTCTGTCAGTTTGCGGGTGATATACGTGTGTTTAAGCTCTGCGAACAAGTAAGTAAATTTATTATTTAAAATGTTATATTATTAAATAATAGAATTGTTAGGGCTATACGAAATTGTTAGCAAATGTTAGGTATTATTATATTTGTAGAAAACTGTTAGGTATAATTAGTGTTGTTGATGATTTAGGCGTAGGGTATTGATGTGCATGATTTAGGGTTGAGGGGGGTAGGATTTAGGGAATAGGGTTTAGGGGTAATGGTTTAGGGTTTACAAAACCTAGGGTTTAGGGGTAATGGGTTAGGGGTAGAGTTGACAAAACCTAGGTTTAGGGTTTATGGTTTATGGGTAATGGTGTAGGGTTTACAAATGTTAGGGGTTAGGGCTGACTGAATGTATGGTTTAGGGTTTAGAAAATTTATTGTTTAGGGTTTAGTGTTTGGTAAATGTAGGGTTCGGGGTCCAAGGATTAGTTTTTAAATTAAAATGATATGACAATGTTTTGTTAGTTCAATTTTAGGTTTTAGGTTCTACAAAGTTAGGGGTTGAGGGTTTACAAAATGTAGGGTTTAGGGTTGACATAAATGAGGGTTTAGGTTTAGGGTTCACAAAATTTAGGGTTTAAGGTTTAGGGTTTAGGGGGTTTAGGGGGTTTAGGGTTGACATAAATTGGGGTTTAGGGTCACAAAATTTAGTGTTTAGGGTTGATATAAGTGTTGGTTTAGTGTTCACAAATTTTAGGGTTGAGGTTTTACAAAATTGGGGGTTTAGGGTCCACAAATTTTGGGGTTTATGTTTTACAAAATTGGGGGTTTATGTTAAGTTAATAATTTTAAGCTATTAATTTACCAATTATTATATTGTTTCATTAATATTAACATTGTTATAGATGGCTGATTCATCTCCTGATTCGTCACGATCCGGATCCGATCACGAGGGCCAGGGTATGGATCCGACGACGCATGTTTTGCCCACCCCATATAAGTGGGGGGTTCTGCGGAGGCGTACCCAGCGGACCCACATTTCACAGGCTGTGTGGAACGAGGACAGATGTCGGGTACTAAAGACACGACGTGGCAAAATTGGAGGGGGGCCAAAGTGTGATGATATACCTGACATGGTTGCGTGGATGTTAGGACAGGCTGGGTTCCTGCATGTTGCACACATGCAACATATCCAGGTATCCAATTATGAATTTAAGAATTGTACATATGAATTGACTGATATCAATGTTTTCATTTATAAGTATAGATGCGAATTGATTAATTTTGAACTTGTGTTCAGATTGATGCTGCACTTATCAGTGCTTTGGTGGAGAGGTGGAGACCAGAGACACATACATTCCATATGCCGCAAGGAGAGTTGACGATCACATTGGAGGACGTGGCTGCCATCTTAGGTTTAAGCAGTCACGGCCATGTCGTCACTAGATCCACCTCAGACGAGTGGGACACCATTATCGAGGAGGTGTTCGGTCATCCTCCTCTAGATACTGAGCTAAAAGGAGGATTGTTGCGCCTTAGTTACTTTGATAGGCTTTATGAACATTGGGCCAATGTGGATGATGATGATGATGTTGTCCAGGTGATGCGGTTTTCGAAGGCGCACATTGCGCGTATCATTGGAGCATGGCTAATATGTGATCGATCCGGGGGAAGCACAGTCGCCTGTCGCTATATCCCTTTGCTTGCAGGGGACATGGGGGATATAGGTAGGTATAGCTGGGGTTCGGCGGTTCTAGCACATTTGTTCAGACAAATGTGTGAGTGTACAGATGTAGACAGAAGTGACATTGGTGGGTGTCACACTCTTCTGCAGATATGGGCGTGGATCAGATTCTCACCCATTGCTCCAACTATTCCTGACCCTACTCAGCAGGCGTGGCATTACGGCCACAGGTATGTGTTGTTATTTTCCTTTGTTTAGTGAGTATGATATTTGATATTAAGTGTTATCAGTTGTGTAATGTAACTTATTTTGAAAATAGGTTTAACGCTTTAGCGAAGTTCCAACTACATGAGCTTCATTGGCATCGAGAGAGATTAGACTCCCTTACTCGGGATGAGGTACATAATGTTCTTTGTATAAGTTTGGTTGCTTAGATTGGATCATTTAATAATTGTGTGTTTCATTGTTTGGTTTAGGTGGTTTGGCAACCATATGCAGGCTACCACTTTCTTGATGCATCTCAGGATGAGAGACTATTGTGGATGCCTACTAGTCCCATTATGTGCTTCCAAACAGTGGAATATTCTCATCCTGACAGATGTATGCGACAGTTTGGGAGAGATCAGCCAATCCCCTGAAGGCCCAGGAAGTTGAAAGGTGTGCATGATCTCTCCCTCCGAGGCAAACAACAAGATAATTGGTTGCGTAAGCTCAGACCCTTCATACAGCGATGGGAGCAGAGGGCCCATCACATCGAGCTGCCCCCCTACTGACTGGCTTACTGTCACCAAACCATGAGTACATGGTTTGGTATAGGGAGAATGGGAAGCGATACGTGACGAAGATGGCTGCGAAGTTGGGTCGTGGTGTAAGTGTTGAAAAATAAATTGTAAAATTGGTTTAATGATCAAGGTGTTATACTATGAACTAATTAATTTGTTTTGTAATTTGCAGATTGACGGGCTAGAGATGATATATTGTTCCAGTGGCGGGGAGTGGCCGGACTTCACGATGGGATACTTGCACGAGGAGGTGGGTGGCATTATTTCCATGTTTCGAGAGAGCTGTTGATTGGAGGAGCCAGGCCCACAGCACTAGCATCGCAGCTTCAGTGTCAGCCACAGGTGTCTTTGAAAGTTCCCCGCGGGAGACAGGAGGGGCATGGGTTAGAGCATCGGCGGAAATTCATGCACCATGTTCCTGAACCCATTGGAGTTCCCAGGCCTCACACTGCTGGTTGTTTTAGGCCTCCTGTGATAGGATCTACATACGGTAGCCAGCCTTTGTATTATGAAGGCACCCACCAGGGAGACATGGGCCATCAGGGGTTCACTACCGAGGATTACGTTCCACCACCAGCGGACCCCCAGCCACAGGATGTCTTATGTGCTACTGTTATGGACATGGCATCAGCAGCTTATGGGACCAGTACTTTCAACCCTGTTCCAATGTGGACTCAGGGTCCAGAGTGGACTGATGCTGATTATACGCGCCTGTCTGATCAGCTTGATTGTACTCCCACCGGTTGCGTGGTCTACCCTCCACTTCCAGACGGTGGCACCCCATCTCCTTCTTATCCCCAGCCATCATCGCCATATGAGGGAGGTCCATATGCACAAACTGTCGATGTTGCCCCTCCACAGGTGTCTTTTGAGGCTGGTCCTTCACAGCCCGACCCTAGTGAGTAAGGCCCATCTCAGGTTAGGCCTCCTCCGTGCCGTAGCAGACGCATCATGCCAGATTGACACGCGTGTCATCAGCCATGGCCACCTCCGTCTTAGTTTTTTATTTTGTTTATGTATATATTAGTTGTGTTTGTAATTGTAACCTATTTTATATTCATGTCATGTAATAGACTTTATTTTGTAGTGTGGCTAAAATGTGAATGAATGACTAAAATACCTAGGTCGTTAGTAAACACGACAACATGTTCTAATGGTAATTGTGCATTTCGCATTTTTCATTTGTTAAACAACGTTGCTTATTCAAAATTCACAAAACATGAAAAGTCTCAACACACATTTTAAACAAATTTTTGATACATGCGATCAAATACATTAACATGGGGCAAAAGAAACATCATTACAAAATCAGAAAATAGCATGACGATCAGGATAAGCTCTCCGATTATGTCCGACTAGCTTGCAAATGGAGCATCTTGGGCGTCCTTGACTAGTTTCAACTTCGTCCATCTCGTTACGTATTCTGGTAGACTTTGGACGACCCTTTCCACGTAACATTAGCCTATCAGGTATGATAATTGGACCTTCGCTTGGTGGAATTGCACGTTCATTACCAATTGGTTGTCATGGGAATGAATAAGCCTGAACCAAGTTGCTTAGAAGGAAGACATCATCCACAAACTGAAGAGGATTCTATCGAACATGTAAAGCAGCAGCTGTGGCATGACTACATGGGTATTTGAAGGCCTTAAACTTACCACACTGACAATAACGCTCGCGTATGTTTACTGAATAAGACCTTTCACAGCCCTCTTCTACCTCAAATGATGTTTGGTCAACAGTATATGTGCGTACATGGTGGCCTGTAGCAACTGTCTGATTATGCCTTAAAGCATCAACCACAATTTTGCAATGTCGTACTGAAGAATCAACTTGTGAAATAGCCGCTGTACCCCTCTTCACAAAATATTCAACTAATCTGTTGTATGTATGCTTCACCAGAGCTATGATAGGCATGTTTCTTGCTCCCTTCAGCACTCGGTTAACTGATTCAGACAAGTTTGTTATCATATGACCAAATCTCCTCCCTTCAACGTCATGTGCACGTGTCCACTTTTCCTTGGGGATGACATCAATCCATTTGGCAACCTGAGGACTGCTATCACAAAATCGTGCAAAGTTTGCCTCAAAATGAATCAAACAGGGATTGTAACCTGCAAAAGAGTCATACTATTAACACTTTTCTGTTGAATAGTTTATGTATTTAATAGATTGAAAAAACTTGTTAACCATACCTAAATTCACAAGGGTCTTCTTCAACTGTTGATTTCTAAACTTTTGATTAAAATTACTAGCAATATGACGAAGGCAAAACACGTGATGAGCAAAAGGTGGTTGCCAACCAGAATGATTCGCCACAACAGATAGTATGCTCCGGTGCCTATCTAAAATCAGACATATGTCTCGTCTTTGTGTGACGTGGAGACGAATGTTAGCAAGGAAATATTCCCAGGCTTCCAAAGTCTCCCCCTCAACTATTGCAAATGCCAGTGACAAACATTCATTATTGCCATCCTGAGTCGTGGCAATCAACAATTTACCTGTATACTTGCCATACAAATGTGTTCCATCAATCTGAATCATGGGCTTGCAAAAGTTGAATGCTTCGCAACACTGTCTAAAAGTCCAGAACATGCGATGAAACACACGCTTTGTCCGTACCAGGCGATGTGCCATGAAATAATCATTGGTCTGGATATCATTAAAAGAACCTGGGGAAAAACGAAGCATGTAGCTACACCACCTGGGCAAAAATGCGTAAGATTCTTCCCAATCCCCATAAATCATTGCCATTGCTTTCTGCTTTGCATACCAGGCCTTCCGATATGAAACTTGGAATCCAAATGAATGGCTGATCCTCTCCCGAACTCAATGCAATTGACACAGACGGATCCTCCTTAATCATTCCTAACAATGAAATTGCAAGACTCACATTTACATTATCAACGTTAAAGAACCATTATTGAAGACATATACACGAAATGAAATGGTGATAAAAAACATACCTACTATATGTGAAGCAATAACATCAGCATCAAGTTGTCTATGACCCTGTGTAATATGGTCATTCAAGCAATTGTGATTGCCACCCCACCTTGAAACAACCCACTTCTCACCGTACGTTGGTTTAATGACCCTAACCCTCCATGAGCAACCCTCGTTATGAGCAATACACTTGTAGCTAAACTTGTTAGGCTTGCTTTCAACAACATATGCCTCTTGATGCTCCTTCATCAAGTTCCGCTTAATTGCAATTTGTGCGTCCTTTTTAGAGGGAAACTCCTGTTTAACAAACAATGGATCCCCTAATTACCATGGACCCTGCACTGAACCTGAACCCGAACCCGAACAAGAATCGCGAAAAGGGTCTTCTTCGCTTGGATGACTCCAATCAATATATTTGTAATGAGGAATTCCATCCCAAAAAGGAATGACCTCACCACCTTCAAATATAAATCAGTTCAATAACCATGTGATGGAAAATAAAATACTATACACATATATGATAGAACTTCATCATTTACTGCAATCATGTAACATACCTTCAACAGGTGCTTTTGATCGCGTACATCCAACGTCCGCATGATCATGGATTTGAGACGACCCCACATCAGCGTCTTCTTGGAATCCAGTCGCACGCACACCAGCATCGTCATCATTATCTGACGCACTACCATCCTCCTGAAGAAGACGATCTTCCATTGCAAAAATCTCATCATCGTCATCCTCTTCTTCTTCATCCATAACCCAAGTTGGGTCATGTGAGTCTTCCTCAGACACGTGTAAAAATGGAGCACCATGTGATGATGCATTACGCGCACGGTTTGAAGGAACTCTCCTCACTGGTATAACATCCTCTGCTCCAGTATACTCCACGTACAACTCTATAAAATCTGGGTTTGGCTGATTGAAATATTCTTCCATTAAAAATTCAATGTCTTCATCATCCGCAAGCTGAAAACCCATGTACTGTTCACGTTGCCATGATCTTCCTGTAAGCATAGTGATATGTTGGTTGTCCTCCAAACCTAATTTTTGTCGTATCTTCTGATGCAATTCAATCAGTGTCGACCTTCTCTTGATACGTGTCTGCCTCTTGTCCCCTTCAAAAACAATACCGCCTGGCCCTTGAACTTTCCTTCCATTAAAAAACAACACAAAACAAGCAAACTCCTGACCACCTGAACTCATCTCTTTCAGTAAACAAAAGCCAAACTTTTCGGTTGACCTGCCTTTTTCACATAAATAAAAAAATATTGTGTTATAATATGTTCTTATCATTTCTAATAAATAAATTAATTCATAAAACAACATAAATACATATTCATACACCTAATTTAACAAACCCAAAACCCAAAACCCAAAACCCTAAACCACTAACCCCTTCATGCTAAACCCTAAACCCCTAAACCATTCATGCTAAACCGTACCCCTAAACCCTATGTCATACACCCTAAACCTAAACCCTAAATTGTAAAATAAATTACATTTCAAACCTAAACCCTAACCATCAATCATAATCCCTAAACTGCCAGTCATCATCCCTAAGCCATAAACCCTAGCCGAAACTAACCCCTAAACCCTAAACCCTTCGTGCTAAACCCTAAACCCCTAAACCCTTTAATGCTAAACCATAACCCTAAACCCTAAGTCATACCCCTTAAACCAAAACCCTAAATTTTGTAAAACAAATTACATTTCAAACCTAAACCCTAAACCCTAACTTTCAATCATCATCCCTAAGCCCTAAACCCTAACCGAAACTAAACCCTACACCCTAATACCTAACTGTTTTGATACAAACCTAGTTATACCTAACAGTCGCTAACAGTTTTATATTACAATAATATAATATATTAAATAATATGCATCAAATAAATTAACTTACTTGTTAGCAGAGCTTCAACACTTTTTGAAAACCACTCACAAATGCGCAGAGCTTCGCTGCAGGGATAAAACCTTAAACTCTAACACGGATACACTTCAGGAGCTTTTACAAAAAAACTGAATCAACACAAGTGATGGAAACTGAAGCTGGGATGGGTATTTAAGACAGCTGAACACGTCCAGCCCAGTCTGGACGTGTTCAACTGCCCCAGATTTGTATTATGTTTCAAAACAGTCCCAAATTGGTAAATTTATATTAAAAATGTATTATTTGGGTTCTTTTGCCATTTCCTTTTCTTCTTTACCTTTATTTTTTATTAATTAAAAAATGATAATAAGGATAGGTGCCAGTCACATACCTGGGAACCCAAAAGGCACATGGGATTGCCTCCAGCTAATTCACTCAGGATTTTTCAGCATGGAGGCTTACTTAACTGTTTGCCTTATGCACACCCATAGCAATAACTTATTCTTATTAGGTCTTAGGCTCATGAAACGGCTCTGCTGCAACGGATGGCAGAGGGTCCGTAGTACCCAAAGCACTGGAGTGGTCCCCGGCAACTAGGGTTGTTCACAGAGTAGCCGCTCATGCCCACAGTAAACGCTGGATAGCCAAGTGCGGAGTGGATAACTGTTGAAAGCATCTAAGTAGATCCATCCAAAAGGAGAGTGGGAAAAGGGAGTTGCTTGCGGGGGAACCTCGCCTAGCTTATCTTCGAATCCTGCACTTGGGAAGTGCAAAATCTCTTCTATAAACTTTGAACTAGTTCAGCCAGCCTGAATCGGCTTTTTGTGCATTCACCCAAATCCCCATTTTTGTTGGGGAGAGGGTCATATCATGAGAAGCATTAGTTGGACACCATTTTGGCTTGAATATATTTTTAATTCTTCTCGCCAATTATTAGGAATGTTTACTCAGCCAAGAAGTTGTTGACTGTGATAGACTTTAGATAAATCTGGCATGGATTGCCATGTGATTTATGTAGTTGACACTTGATAGTAGCAACGATTGTAGGGTTCCCTTTCCATGATCTCTGAAAAAAAGGATCAAGGCATCCCTGAAAATTCCTTGATATTTGAGATCAATTATTGCAAGGAAAATCCACTGAACCATGAATAATCTCACTTTCTGTCACCATCTGGGCACTACAAGATATAACCTAATGAGGCAGAGTTTCAGCTGCCATTTCTGATTTAAATTTTTTCTTTCCAGTAAATCTTTTATTGATGGGCTTTAGAGAATTACAGGGTTGTTATTTTAATATTGTATCAGAAGAGAACTACATGCTTCACTTCGAGACAGACAAATATAAACTTTTTCGATTTTCTTGTTTTGGTACCGACCAGATGAAGCAGAGCTATTTGCCAAATCAATGACTGTATGTTTTAAATTTAACAAGCTAATCCCATGCTTTTTGTTCATCCTTCTGGTACATCTTTTTTCACAGGATCACAACTAGTATACTGTCACTAGGTAGAAAAAATGGAGGAGTTTGCACAGGGAAGGGTTTGGACTGGTAACGATGTAGCTTTGCGTGGTTTAGTTGATGCTATTGGTGGCCTTTCTCGAGCTATTGCCATAGCAAAAATGAAGGCTGATATACCTCAAGACAGATAGGTTGGTTTGAAACCCTTATGTTTGCTATACGAATGTAGTACTCAAAAAGTATAGATACAAAAGATGGTGGTTATGCTTGATGATAATTGTATTTTCTGAAAAATAAATAACTCTTTTATAATAGTCACTATAAGTAATAATGTGCGTTACTTATATTGCAGCATGTGTATTGGGCTTGGCCCATTTTTTTTACGCTTCCAGTATATACACTTTTTTTTAGTGTGTGCTAGGTTTTTAAAGTGTAAAATTAGAATACTCCCAAACAGTTTTCTCGCTTGCTGTGTGTGTGTGTTCAAAAAGGGGCTAACAAAAGAACCCTAGCTCTCTCTCTCTCGGTTTGGCTGTTTTCTCTCATTTCGGACAGAGGTAGTGCCTGGTACAGAGTTCTTGATAGAAGGATATTCTTTTGCACTGTCTTGAGGTTCCAGGTAAGTTTCCTTGTTTCCTTTCTTTGATTGAAAAGCTTTACTGAGGAGATTCTGCGAGTCTTGTTGGGTTCGTGATGAAACTTGGATGAGAGATTTATTCTCAGGCTGTTGAACGAAGGTGAAGAGGAATGCTTTTATCTTCTTTGATTTTACAGATTGCATCTGCTAGGTGTTTGATATTATGCCTGTTTTTGTTTCAGATTAATACCTTGATGCATGTGCTTCGTTCTGTTCAATTTTAGTTTCATTGTGTTAGGAAATTCGTAAGTTTCTGTATAAAGTAGAAATTGATGTATAGGTTTTGTTACCTATGTATTGATAGTGCTGAATTGTTGTACTGTTTGTAAAGTGATTTCTAATTGAAATAAAGTGAGTAGAACTGGGAGATTATCCCTTTGCCCTTGGATTAGTTAACTTGTTGATAGCAAGTTAATGAACCAAGTAAAATTCTGGTGTGTCCTCTATTCTATCCTTCATCTTTACAATCACATTTATGCTTCCGCGTGTCCTTTGGACAAAATATTATAACACTTGAGTTTTGCCAGGTTACACTTGTGGAGATCTCTAGAGCCAGGCCTTCTCTACCCGAGATTTTGTTAGGTGTAGGGAGTTCCCTCGCTGGAGCTAACAGAACGGCAAAGGAGCTGCTTCAGGGCTTGACAGTTTCTGATGGAGTTCAAGCCCGGATGGATGGAATCATGTTTCAGACATTAGAAGAATATCCTTTTGGCAACCCTATTTTGTCAATAATAAAAGATATCCTCAGTTCCCTATAGTTGTCCATAGTTCATTTAAAGCATTTTGTCTCATTATATTCATATAGTTTTTCCTATATGTTGTGTGAAAGGGCAATAGATGAGAAAGGTCTCCTCTGTATCTTGTCTTCTTCTTGTTTCTTCAAATGTCTACCTCAAAACCCTTGTAAATGCATGATGTAAAGATGGAAAGTTCAAAGCATAGTTTTACGTACAACTAAGACGGAATTTCTTGTCGTCTGCGTGTTTGTCTTCATTTTTCCTATAATGCTCATACAGCCCTTCCTATCCCCGTAATATTTAAGGTTATTCTTCTTTTTACTGTGCATTTGGACAAACTTCAAAAGGTAATAATGTTTTGTGTGTTTTTTTTGCTTAATTGCACACTTTATTGTCACGTGTTCCAATTTTTGCACATTTTTCTATCATGTTGGTAATAAAACGTCTTTTGCAAAAATTGATAACAAAATAGTGTTATGTTTTTTCTTTTAACTTTTTTTAGTGACACGTTAACATTGATAAAATATGTAAAAATTGAATACTTGAATGGTAGAATTCATGAGAATTAAACTTGAGTGATAACATTTGTGAAATGAAAGTTAAGTTAAAGGTGACAAAATGGGTTGGCAACCCTGCTTTGTCTCACCACCAACCCGCCAAAGCATGTCAACTTGTACCATCCCGCATTTCACATGAGTTCAAAGTGATAGTCTATTTCATTTTTGTCAGGTTGGTGTGGTTAATTCCTCAAAACTAAAATATTAAGGAGAAAATAAAGAATAAATATATATTAATTGATTTTAACTTTTATAAATATTGAATAATAATTTATTTAGACAAAAAAATAAATAAATATTAAAATAAATATTAAATTATTTTTTAATAAAAAATAGGCTGGTGGGTTAGGTCGTCTTATTTTTCTTTCAATTTATTTTTTAGCAGATCAAAACAAGATAAGTTGATGGGTTAAAAATCTCAATCCAATTTGTAAGAAAATGAACCAAAATGAGTTGATCCAACATGTCTAACCGGTTGTCACCCCTAAAGTTTCCTGCCCCCCCTCAAACTAAGTTCTTTTGTAATGAGATGTTGAGGAAGGTCTATATTCAACTCTCAATCAAATAATTTTTTATGGACATATTTACTCATAACTGGGTGGTATGGGATTTTTGTAAAGATAACCATTAGCTAGAGGGGTTATCAAATCTTTTGCAAAATGGGATTAAAAAGTAGCCTATATCTATCTAATAATTTTTTAGGCTTATGAAATTACAAAATTGGACATCATACATTGGTGACACTTGGCAAAAAGTAGGAGTAAAATGGTAATTGGACATTAATTTGCTAATTGCACCCCTTTTTAATAAATGCACATCTTCCTACTAAAACAAAAAAAAATATAACGACACAGAGCTTTAACAACGCAGAGCATAACGGAGCGTAGCAGAACAACCCGTGCGTCCGCACGGGTTCCTTACTAGTTTTGAAAAAAGAAAAAAACGTAGGATATTTTTTCTTGAATCAGCATTTATGATTCCATTTTTTTATTTATTAAAAAATGTTATTGATGAAAATATGTTTTCAATTATTTTCGAAGTAAAAAACTCAAACACCAAATAAATCTAATTTCTAAATTTTAAAGATAAGAAATCACGCTATCAAATAGTTCTTCATTTTAATTTTCATTGAAGTTTTTTAAAATAGAAAGCTAGCAAGATCTTTCAATTTTGACTCGCGGTGGTTTGCTTAAGAAAAATGTTACTCCCATCTTTTCTAGAAGAAACAAATGGGTCTCCTGTTTTGGTCCTTATTATAAGAAACATAAATCTATTTTAAGATGTATTAATTACTATTTTTCTTATATCCTTAATTTATTGTAAAAGATGCAGATTCATTCTCAATGTAGATGCATTTATTGATCTATTAAATATATAAGCACATTCAATGGTGAAAAAAATTATCACATATATATATTATATGTAGTGTCATTAAATATTATCACTAATTTATATGAGTATTTTTAAATAAATATAAATTTATGATATTATTGATTAAATTAACTAACTTATATACCTTTATTGATTTTGATGAATTAGTAAATTGTTTCTTATATAAAGAACAAGATGGAGTATCAGATATCAATATCTTCTTTTAAACACCTATTAAATATTATTGGACAAGTTTTATAAATGATTTATGGTGGTCAACTTTTAAATACTATTTATATTTATCTCATACACACCAAGACTGACCACGAACCTGATAAGAGGGGCAATGACCCAGGATCTATAGGGACCCCTACAAGGCTTTTGTTTTATTCACTCACCTTTTTTTCTAAATACACTCCCCCTTGTTTTTTTAAAATATTTATTATCATAAATACTTCCCATACCAAAATATTCTTATATACTTATATATTATAAAAATGTATATCTATGTATTCTATCTCCATTGTGATCTAAACCTTTATCATCCCTTCTCTTTTATTTCCTTTTCTCTTTTGTCAATTGAAGGTATTAAAATTTAGTAAATTCTCGCATGCCTCTGTATTTTAATGTATACAGACACTTTTTTTATATAAATAAGCCGATGAATAATAAATAAAACTTGTAATTGTAACCTTCTAGGTGTTAACACCCAAAATTTTGCTGCAATATTCAGCTGTTGAGGATTCAACAGAATGGCTATCGACTGAGGTGGATTTTTGCTAAATGTTATGTCAGATGAATGAGGTGAAAGCTAGAATATGGTTGAATACATAATTGATGACTTATTAATATTAGCCAGACAAGAAGGTTAGCAAAACATGGACAAGGTCAATAGACTATCTACAATGTTAATTGAATGGAAAAATCAACTAATATAATGTTAGCTGAATGAGAAGGAGGCCAATTCATTTGAATGCACAATTGACAAATCTTTAATATTTGTTGGACATGAAGGTTAGCTGAACATGGATAAGATCAATACGGTTACCTATAGTGTTAGTCGAATTGGCAGAATTCAACTAATGTTAAGGTTAGTTTAATGAGTAGAAGATCAATTCGACTTTGTGCAATTTTAGTTGAGTAGGAGATTCAAGTAACTTTAGTGTTAGTTGGTCATTTTGGCTATTTATAATGTTAGCGGAATGACAGATTTCAGCTAACTTTGAGCATTAGAAAATTAGTTAAATTAAGTCATCTTTAATTTAATAATGATAGGATGATATTTTTCATGATTTTTTTATATTCAAATGGCTTGTAGCAGTTAAAACTAATCAATGATGGTGCTCCCTAAAAAATAGGATGTGATTGTCATCTTCTTTAACGTTTGAAATAACTGGTCAATTGGCTAGTGGAAAGAGAAGAAGATGTTAAGATTTTAGGAGCAGTTACCAGAATATAAATCTGTCTCGAGATTAGTCAAAATCAACTGCTAACCAAATCAGTGTAAAACTAGCCTAATGATCTTCAAACCTAAATGTATAACTCTCAAATCACATTCTAGAAAATTAAGTAGAAAAACGTGGTCCAATAGGATATTTGAGTTTTTAGCCTATAAATAGACCTTGTATTGTGTAACACCCCGTAGGCCTCCGACGTGTTATCTTTAATAATATCAGATTAGTACATAAAATACACATTAGATAGCACAGCGGAAGTATAGGATCGTTTTCTTGATACATTATGTGTGGAATAAACACATGCAATAAAACATATACTTCACACCCCTGCTGATCCAGTTTAACATTACTATAATAAAGGTAGGCAGATAAGCAAAATAGCCAACACTATGCTCGGGAGGAAAAGTATCACATATCAGAACCAGTCCTATACACAAATATATACATCAGAGTCCACAGCACATCGTGGGGATACCAAAAGAATATAAGCCCTCCAGGAGGGAGTACAGACTATACATCAAAATGAAAGTCAAAATAGAGCTTCCAAGCTCTCCATGCGGCTCCTACATCAAGCAGCCTAGTCTCGACTGGGCCTCCTGCCCTGAGACTGCTCTTCTCTTCCAGAAATATCACCTGAAATCATATAAACCCCCACACGGGGTGAGATAACATATCTCAGTAAGCTCAGGGTCCTTGGGAAATCATTCCCACCCTGGCTCACAATCCATAAAGCACACACAAGGCAGTTACACAACCAAAGGGCCTCCTGGCCTTCATATCAACATATCAAGCATCCAAACATGGCGGATCTCATCGACGCCTAAAATCATATGGCAGAGAACCCTCAATGCCTAGCGGAGAACCCTCAACGCTTAAGTCATGGTAGAGAACCCTCAATGCCTAGCGGAGAACCCTCAACGCTTAAGTCATGGCAGAGAACCCTCAATGCCTCATATCATGTGGCGGAGAACCCTCAACGCCTTAATAATAGCATAATCAGTTTCAAGTGCATACAAATCAATTTCAGTAATGCAACAACCAAATGCATGCATTATGAATTATGACCAACACTCCCCCTGGAGTGTGGTGTGCAACCATGCAGGAATTCATTCCCAGGGACACAGAACTTACCTGGTACGGTCTCAGTCAGTAATTCCTTCCCAGGTCTGTGGCTTCCACTGCCAACAGTCTCAGAATCAATGCCTAATCAAGGCATAAGAATTTCATATCAAA
This sequence comes from Glycine latifolia, assembly GCA_013407115.1. NCBI lineage: Eukaryota > Viridiplantae > Streptophyta > Magnoliopsida > Fabales > Fabaceae > Glycine > Glycine latifolia. The sequence continues at coordinate 113,997 of QARZ01041009.1, forward strand.
ATCCATGTCACAAACATTCAATTACAGAATGTATCAGACCTCAAATCCCCTATCCTAGGGTTTAATCAATATCTGCCCACACAAGGCTTTTTCTCAGACTCAACATAAGCATAACTAAGGCTCTGGTATCTCAACAGATAATCATAAGTGACCATTACACAGGTCACACAGATACCACAGAGCCAAAATTCAAAGTCATCAGAATTACAAACTGAAAGCTAATCCTTCATCATTACATTGCCCTGAGTAAGTTTCTCTACAGGACCCTGGGCTAATTCTAGCCCCATTTCACTGTGGGTCACATTACTCAGGAAATCCCAAATTCACAATTACCCAAAGGAACTTGAGTTTCTTACCTCAGTGGCGGCCCAAAAGGCTAGAGAACAGTTTTCCCAAGCTCTGTCGTTCACTATATGCCTCTGGTCCTTGCCAACACTCAGGTTTCTGAGGTTTCTCTGAGGGATAGGATTTTGCTTAAATATAGGGAATTGATGAAGGATTTTCATTTTCAATCGGTTAAAACTAGTTTCTAGGTCAAAGGAAGGTGTTTAGGCTAGTATATAAGGTACTAGGGAGCTTGGAACGTCCATTAATGGAGGCTGGAGGTCCAGGGAAGAAGAAAACCTTTTTCCCTCTCCATTTTCGCGTTCTGCCCTTTATATACTCAGCCTGCCCGAGCTCCCGCGCGATCCGCGCCACCTCCCGCGCTATCCGCGCCACAATGTCGGTGGACTTGGCGCTGTCAGCGCCATCCCCGCGCTATCCGCGCCATTCCTTCCCTGACCTATGGCGCCATCGGCGCCACACTTGGCGCTGGTCGCGTGGAATTCCAGTGAGAAAAGGTTTTCCAGGCCACTTGCCGCGCGATCCGCGCCACCCATGGCGCTATCCGCGTGGGCTGGAAAACTTTGGCGCCATCAGCGCCAGACCTGGCGCCATCCGCGCCACACCCTTAACAGGGTTTTCTGATGTGAATCCCCGCGCTATCGCGCGGGGAGGTATGGCACCAATCATGCCATAACTTTGGGTTATCACATATTGCAAATTTTAGAAATACACTCAATCCAAAACAAGTTTATTTTATCACTTTTTTTATAGTTTCTGTCATTTATTGCTTTTATTTAAATTTTTTCTTTACGGTCTTTCCTTTATTACTTTCATTTATAACCTTTCAACCATTACCTTTCATACAAAATTCTATCTTCTTCCTTTCTTGTTCACCTACTCCAAACATTTTTTGGAGTAACTTGGAAACCTATAGCCAAAGAATAGATCCCCTCATGACATAAATCGTCATCATTATTTTGAGATCTTATCAAAATAAGACTGATCAAAATATATTTCAACTAACTTTGCATTTTAATGCCACAACAATAAGTAATATAGAATAGATTATATGTTTTTTATTGTATATGGATCCTGTTTTTTATTAATTGTTAAATGACCTCTTGGATTACTTTTGTCATCTATTTATTTATGCTTTATACTTTATATTTTACATGTTTAATACCATAACAACCACCTGTTCTCTGCTGACTTCGTTGAACTATTCCTTCCCAATATGGTTTACTGAGCCTCATTTCCATAGCCCAAACACGGTCGGATGGCAAATCATGACCAACCCGTGAATGGGAAGCGCTTCAAGGTTTTACACACACAAACACACAACGGTAACAGTCTTGGTTTATGACTTGATGCTGCTTCTAAGTAACAGCGCTTGGTCATCATCAAACACTGACGGATCTAGGACCCAGGAGGATCAGTGGGAGCAATTTGTTTAGAAAAAAATAATCTAATAATATAAAGGAGAGAAAAAGAGAGAGTTCAAACACATAAAAATAAAAGTATAAATACAAAATTTTAAAATAAATACTAGTAATTTTATTAAAATAAGAAAGTATATTTATTCATCTTCACATGAAAATAAGTCAGGAATTCAAACATATAAAATTAAGAGTACAAAATATAAAATTTTAAGATAAATACATGTAATTTTATTAAAATAAGAGGATGCATTTAACTACCTCTTATACATATAGGTCCACCCCTTTATTCAAAGTCCAAACACCACTTCATTTACCCAACCAGAGTTGCAACTTGCATTTGTGCTACGTGAGTTGCAAGGAACCATTCTCTAGCAAAATTTTGATTTCCAAATTGACACTCCTTCCTGATTAACCTCAAATAAGATACACAAAACTAGTGTCTTCATGAAGCCAGAGTAACCACTCATCCGGTTTCTATAATTTGTTGTTCAAGGATGCCAACGTTCATAGTCTTTACTCTTCACTATGATGGTCCTGATGTTTCAAGATCTTACTGGCAAAAGCTTCAGTTACTAGTTGGAATGTTGGCAGGTCCTATTTCAATAGTTGTAGTATTGGTGTTTTGAATTCTCTTGGGCATTTTAACTCATCATATAACTTCACTTTTTGTTAAATCTGATTATGGCACGGTGCTGCAGAGAAAGTTGAAATTGGATTGTGATGGTAAAGTCCGAGTGTATAGTCTAAATAGTGTTATAGAAAAATAGTAGGCTAATTTTTAAAAATAATACAATTTAAATATTTAATTAGGAAAAGGGTGCAATTTTTTCAATATTTAGAAAAATGGGGCAGCCAAATACGCCCATTTGGGGCGTGTTTAAACACGCCCAAATGGGGCGTATTTGGTGTGGTGGCGACACGTGGCAGGCAAAAACAGGGACTTAGGGTTTTCGCGATGTTTTCGTAAATTACGAAAGGTCATAACTTTTGACTGGGACGTCCGATTGAGGCGAAATCGGTGGCCACGCGTTCGTAATTGAGAGGAGAAGCCCTTGCCAAGTACCCCCTTAGGGGGGACTTGCCCAAAAAATTTTCTCAAACGAGACCTCTAAGTGCCTCAAAATTATGATTTAAGATTTAGGGTTTCTTATTTTCTAATTTTTTATTTATTTAATTACTGAATTGCATGCTATTTTTTATGTTTTTAGTTACTTCTCTTAATTTTGAGCGTTTTGACATAAAATACGCCTTCATCAGATATTTCTATCAAAAGTTATTATTTCATACCTTAAGATTAAGCTTATCAAAAATGGGGGTGCATTTAGCAAATGTTAGGTTTTTTATTTTTTTAGTTATTTCTCTTAATTTCGAGCGTTTTGCATTGGTTATTGACTACTGGTCATGCTCTGGTGCATGCCTAGACTAAACTGTACAGACGGATGAAGAAGAATCAATAACGGTGTCGTTTTCTACTTTGCTTTCTTCTTCTTATTCTGCCGAACTCATTTTAAATATTAAGATTAAGTTTTGATAGAAATATCCGATGGAGACATATTTTATGTCAAAACGCTCAAAATTATGTCAAATCTTATATCCACTTGTGCATGTGCCACGTTTGGTTACAACACATTTGGAAAAAATCACAATTTTCTGTAAAAAAAAAGTGCTAGCGACTGAATTAGAGACAGAATTTTAAAAACCCCAATATTGTGCAGAGAAGTGTTAGAGACCGAAATAGAGACGGAATTAGAGACGGATTTTTAAAAAAACCCCAATATTGTATTAAAAAGTGTTAGAGACCGAAATAGAGACGGAATTAGAGACGGACTGAAACACGCCCCATTTGGGCGTGTTTGACTGCCCCATTTTCCTAAATATTGAAAAAATTGCACCCTTTTCCCAATTAAATATTTAAATTGTATTATTTTTAAAAATTAGCCAAAAATAGTATGTTTCGTTGCAAGCAATTTCTAATGGGTTCTTAGTTCCTGGGTTTCGTGGAGCCTACAGCAAATGTGGCTATCATGCTAGGAGTGAAAAAAAAAGTTTGTCTTCCAGCGTATAGATTTTTGTTGTTGTTGAACTTCCAGAATATAGATTGAACAACACAGATTAATCATGGGTGAGATTGCCTAAAAGTAATAGTTTCTCTGTCAAAGAACCTGCAATTGAAATTGTATATGATCATGTTTGTTCACATCAAGTTCAAAAAACATACATCAAAGCACATGATGCACTTGGAGCTTTTGAAATGCTTTACATTTTTGTGGTTTGGGGTCTTCCTAATAAAAGTACTACTTGCATTTGAAGGCATATTTGCATTTCACACTATGTTGTTGCAGCATAAAATCACCACATTAGGAGGACTAAAGGTTACTTTGGTAGAAGACAAAATAGGAGAAAATAAAATAGAGAGGAAAAAAAATACTATAATGAAACATTTTTTTTTGTTTGTTGAAGAGAAAATAGAAGGAAAAATTATTTTTTAGATATAAAAATTTAAATTTTTTTTCCTTCCATTTTCTTTCCAATTTAAAATTTAAAATTTTGCTGCCTTCCTTATATTTCTTCCATCCAATCAAACTACTTAAAAGTCTATAACCGGCATAACTAAATCAAAAAGTGTTTGTTGTCTTTTCACACATTCAATTTAACATTTAAGTGCAAGAAAATTGAGTATTGTATCAAATAGAACTTACTTTATCAATCAAACAAGAAATAAATCAAAGCTGACAGTACCTTTCTGTCTCCATGTTTCAGATTTAAACAAAGATCAAGCATGTCAACCACCTCGATTTCAGCAACCAAGATCCTGCTATCCAAAACAAAACAAAAAATATTGGCCAGAGATATGAAACATATAGGTACTTACAGTGTTACAGAACAAGTATTGCATATTAACAACTATAGGATCCTAGTATTGTTTCATTAATCATCACTCAACTAGAATTTGCATTAATTAGAATGTATTTTGAAAAATAACTAAAAATAATTTGATTTTTGGGATGCCAAGACAAACTATTGTTGGGTAATTGCTTTGGAATGTAAAATCACCCCAAAAAAAAATTATTTGACGGTTGCATTCTAGGATCATGTTGGTCAATTTATATTCAAAAGCCAGCATCCCAAAATCACTTTGGAACTTTCTGGGCGGTTCTTTTTTGTGTTTTTCATTATAAAATCCAGTAATTAACTACAAAATGTCACCTTGTTTTCGTTGTGTTTCTTGTATTCAAGTTTAGTAAGCAAATGGTGAAAATTAAAGAATTAAAATGAAAATAAGATAGCATTTTAGAATTATAAACGAAAACACAAACTGAAAATGATAATTGAATAGTATCCCCTTCTTAAAATGTGGATTAAAACTACGAAATTACTGAAAAGAATATAGGAACTTTATTAAGTCCCCTGTTCCCATGTCTGAATCAAGTAGATTGCAGATCATAGAGATAGTATGCTTATAAGAGAATAACTGTGGTTGGGCGAGAAAATTCCACACGTATTTTTAGTAGGGCGAGCCTACAAGCCCCTTGATTCATCATGAACACAAACAATCCACCAATGGAGTTAGGTCTAATGAAAGGAGTTAGTTCCACAACATGAAAAATCAACATTTGAATCCAAAAAAAAAAAGATATCCACATTCATTGTTGGATCATACCTCAAGTTAAATTGTTTCTGAAGAGGATATCTGTGGAAAAAAAGATGAACAGTCAAAGTGACAAATGACGTCTGATTAGACATACTGACAACCATTCAAATGCTTTCAAATGACAAAGGATTTTCAAGTGCTGGCCGCATCTTTGACACTGACGGTACGTACCCTTACTCCCAAAAATTTCCATGCCATAATGTGGCTTGTTTTTGACATTCTTCTGAATTCTGAAGGACATGAAGTACGTACAGTCAGCGTCAAAGATGAGGCGACCATTAGAAAAAGTTATATAGTAGTAGTGCTGGGTGCAGCTTTCTGGAGGAGGAAGGAAAGTATGCGTGATTAAAGAGTATGCATGATTGGTGATTTTTGTCTTGAATATGATGAATTGGCGTGACAGAAATTTAAGGGGAAGTTGTGTTGTCACTGTTGTGTGAAGGAGGTGGAAACTAACGACCACATGTTCTTCAAGTACAGACTTACCTGCAAGGTACGCTTAACAGCATAGTGCATTTCAAAGCTACGTTCGGATTGAAGGGGAAGTTTAAATGTCTTGTTTTGGCAACGTCAGTGTATTATATTTGGAATCAAAGGAACCGTATTATGTTTGATAGGCATAGATTTATTTTCTCAAACTTAGTTAGTAGAATTAAATTCCGTGTGTTTAGATTTGCTCATATTTCTCATTTGTATTAGCAAATTTGTTGTTTGTATCCCGGGGGTGTGTTTCCTGGTAACTGCTTATTTGCTTCTTTTGGCAAGTCTGGTCTTTTATTTTGATTTGCCGGAGTATGCCCAGAATATTTGGTAAGTACTTTTGGAATATATATATATTTACATATTTTAAAAAAAAAAAAAAAAGGTTGAATAAGAAAGTTTGTGGGGAGCGATGGCTTAGTAATCGATCACTGGTCCGTGGATTTTGTGGCGGAACAAATGTAGCCCATTCCGCTATTTATACCAAACCAAGACAAACATATATAGTTGAGAATTGAGATGCTTCAATCTCAAAAGCACTATTTTTTTAAAACTTAAAATGCATTTTTTCCTGATATACATTATCGTGCAGATCGTCGTCTTCTTTTTTCGACGCAGATTCTCTATAATAAAATAGAACAAAATGTGATAAAGTGACCAAATTATTCATTAATATAGCACTTAAATTATAAACCTAACGACACCATATCTATTCCTTATTATATTTATATTTCATTTCATTTATCTTATCAATCTATTATCACGGGCTTGTTCAGTCCAAATTTACATTTCAGGTCAAATACGCGGAATCTTCTCCCAAAATTAAGCGTATTCATCTAATAACTAAATTATTGAGCCTAAAATTAGTGCATTAATCCCGCCAATCATATATCCATGTGTCTCAAGTCAAAGCTTAACAGTAACATAGGTTAACAAAACGATTGATATTCAAATAGTGCAAACTAGCCTTCCTAACTTTAATAACTCCACTTTTTCAGAACATCTGCATGGTACCAGAATGCAAAGCAATTGACTTGAATGTAATGCAATGCAACTAAGTACTGAAATTTTTACCTCCAAAACTTGTTATATCATTTAACCAAAGTTGGAAAAAATGGCCCATTGACTTTTATGTCATACTTCATTGAAGATGGTAAATAATAATAATAATAATAATAATAATTAAAAAAAGCAAGCATTAACAAAACCACAATAACAAGTTAGCGGTACAGATTCAAGAAGAAAAATTACGGCTAAATAACATTTTAGTCTTTTATCTTATTTTTTATTTATTTGATCTTTTAGGATTTTAAAATGGTTTAGTTTGATCTTTAGTCAGAAGTTGACGTCGTTACTAATTTTAATATGGTGGAAGCTACAATTGCCAGGAAACAATAATTTCTTGTTTGAACAAAAAAGAAATTAAACTAACCTTCCAGTGTCTCTGTCGATTACCATCATCACTCCGTCACTTTCGATGTCTCTCTTCTTTATTCGTAGAATCGTCGAATTGTGGTGAACCCCTCTCCCTTCCCTCTCTAGATAGAAACGCCACCCTTAACAATTGTTGATTGGATCAATTGTCTTGCATCCACCCTGGTTCTGTTGCATGGGATGGGCTTGGAGTTAAGTCCTTGGAGAAAATCGATCATGTGTCTTCAATGAGGCACTCTCTCCTCCCAACACTCCCGAGAGGACCAAGGCTTTGAGGAATTAGATTTTCCTAAAATGTTGGGGAAGCACTTGTCTAATAATCTAATTGGGAGTATTCCTAGTAGAAAAGGGGTTGCTAAACCACAATAAGTGAATGCCCCAAGTGGCATTTCTCATTGAAGGGACTCAAATTTGTTTTTGTTTGCATCATTCTTCTATCCCCTCTTTACGTGCTTAATGCTTAATAGTTTTGCTACTTCATAACAGACAAGTTTGAAATGAGAAGTTGTCTTGATAGGAGATATAATTTTGTTGTGATGTTTTGATCCAGGTTTCATTTGCTTGCTGAATTTGATGATGGTAAGTGAAGCTGTTGTAAACGCCTTGCAAGTTCTAATGAGTTGTGTTTATAGCAATTTCTGTGAATTTTTAACCGCCAGAAAATTATTTATACTGTTTTAAAATTAAAAAAAATTATTGACATTTATACAACGTTAGAAAAATGGTATCTTAAATTTTTTTTAACATTGAAATTAATATCTGTAATAGAAATGACCTAACTGAACTATTTTAAAAACATAAAGGATTAAAATAAACCATTTAAAAGATAAAGGATCCGATTGGTCATTTAGTAAAAAAAATAATAAGGTAAATAAAATGAAATAAATATAGGTATTATAAGGAATGAATTTGGTGCAGTGAGGTCTAAAATTGAAGTGTTACATTGACTAAAAATGATTACTTTATCACATACTTTTCCATTTTACTTTAGAGGATCTCTACCTTTTTTATCTAGTTTTTTCAATAAATTTACTACCCTTCCAGACTTTAAATTGGAGTTGCGGTTGCGATTTTGATGCATTTTTAATGTAGCAAAAAATTGTAGACAAAAGAGGTTGTGAATTGTTTTTTTTAACATTTTGCTCCTTTCCCTTTAAAAAAATAGCCTGAAGCAAGCCATTTTGAAATCGTGTCTACCAGGAATTTTATCTTTCTAATTTGAGAAAATATCAATTCTAGTTATTAATCTCGATAAGCAATCTCTTTTCATAGTATATGATTTTGACTATTTGCAGTTTGTAATCGTTGAATATAGAAAATATATTCAAATTTAATAGCAACTTGAAGAAGATGTATAAAAAATGTTGTTTGATGGATTCGAGTCAGATCTGATTCAAAGGCGGAGATGTAATTTATATTTATGGACATGAGATTAAACTGGACGATGGAGCATGATGGTGATGACAACACAGTTGAGTATTTGTAAGGACTCTAACACTCAAGGTAGTGTTTAGGAGAGGTGAAGAATAAATAATAAGAGTTAGAATTGTTTCATGCTTGACTATGGTTTATATACTAGATTTTAGGAGGAAAAATCAATTAGGCAATAATAGCACACAACTTGAGTGACCTAGGTACAAGTCATGTGTTTCATGCGTGCCTCCTTGTCGGGATAAGTGGCTTGGAGGTTCTTGATTTGAGTAGACCGAGAACCTTTGAGGCATCTCGGGTTGTATAGTGTCAAGATGCTACTCTAGAATAGTTGCTTTCAAGTCGACTAGTTCCTTCCAGAAATTGAATTGTCAACTTTGACTATTATGTATCAAGTAAAATATCTTTGGATTAGATAAGTATGCCGCACATGACTCTTTGTCGGTTTCAATGTTGAAAGTACTTGATATGAAGTTCCTTCAAGGAATTTTCAAATCATATAAATATATTATCTTAAATTGAAATTTTTAGACTATTTTTTTTGGACCTCTATAGTATTATGTAGGATCGAAGTTCTCTCAAAATCTCAATTTTCTATATTGGAGATATCTCAATCTCCTTTATTGATATATATAGTGAAAATCAGATCTTAAACTTAAGATCTTTGCTCAAAATCTAACATTAAAATGCTTTACCCGTTAACGAGTAATCCGTCGTTTGTTTTATCACCTGTATGGCTAACGAATTCCTAACCACCATTCAAATTCTATTGCAGTGAAACTCAAGTCCGGTAATGGCTTCTGTGGCGCCACCACCAGTACCACTCTCATGCCACCACCCTCACAAATTCGCCTTTTATCACAGAAACACTTGGACGCGTAACCACAATAACACTTTCCCTTCATTTACGGTTCGAAAATCTTCCCTAATTTCTCCCCCAACAACACACAAAAGCGGACATCTTTCTCACACCAAAACACACTCACCCATTCTCCAACGCCTTCACAATCTCTGCGACTCCGGAAAAGTTGGCGAAGCCCTCAACTTGCTCCACTCACACTCCCAAAACGGTGTCGTTGCCTCTCCAGACATTGCAAAAGAAGCTATTGGCCTCTTACTACGAGCATGTGCGCACCACAAAGACATCCATGTTGGGCGAGAAGTGCACGCTATGGTCTCCGCGTCGCATAAGCTCCGCAACGACGTCGTTCTCAGCACCCGCATTATCGCCATGTACTCCGCGTGTGGGTCCCCCTCGGACTCTCGCGGCGTCTTCGATGCCGCAAAGGAAAAGGACCTGTTCCTATATAACGCGCTTCTCAGCGGCTACGCCCGCAACGCGCTTTTCTGGGACGCGATTTCGCTGTTCTTCGAGCTGCTCTCCACGACGGACCTCGCGCCAGACAACTTCACGCTCCCCTGCGTGGTGAAGGCCTGCGCGGGTGTCGCGGACGCTGAGCTCGGCGAGGCCGTCCACGCGCTCGCTGTGAAGTCTGGTGTTTTCTCCGACGCGTTCGTGGGGAACGCGCTGGTCGCCATGTATGGGAAATGCGGGTTCGTGGAGAGTGCCGTCAAGGTGTTTGAAACAATGCCAAAGAGAAACTTGGTTTCGTGGAACTCGGTGATGTATGCGTGTTCGGAGAATGGGGATTTTGGGGAGTGTTGTGGTGTTTTTAAGATAATGTTGATCAGTGAGGAAGAAGGTTTGGTGCCTGATGTTGCGACGATGGTGACGGTGATTCCTGCGTGTGCTGCACTGGGGGAAGTGAGAATGGGAATGGTTGTTCATGGTTTGGCTTTTAAATTGGGGATTAGTGAGGAAGTGACGGTGAATAATTCGCTCATGGACATGTATTCAAAATGCGGTTACTTGGGGGAGGCACGAGCTTTGTTTAATATGAATGGTCGGAAGAATGTTGTTTCTTGGAATACTATGATTTGTGGATACTCTAAGGAAGGAGATTTTCGTGGAGTATTTGAGTTGTTGCGAGAGATGCAGAGGGAAGAGAAGGTGAAGGTGAATGAGGTGACGGTGTTGAATGTTCTGCCAGCTTGTTCAGAGGAGCTTCAGCTGCTGAGCTTGAAGGAAATTCATGGTTATGCTTTTAGGCATGGATTTCTGAAGGATGAATTGGTGGCCAATGCTTTTGTTGCTGCCTATGCGAAGTGCAGTTCACTGGATTGCGCTGAGCGTGTCTTCTGTGGTATGGAAGGAAAAACAGTGAGCTCTTGGAATGCACTGATCAGCATCCACACACAAAATGGTTTTCCCGGGAAGGCTTTGGATTTGTACCTTGTGATGATGGATTCTGGGTTGGGTCCTGATCGGTTTACTATTGGTAGCCTTCTTTTAGCTTGTGCACGCTTGAAATTCCTACGTTCTGGCAAAGAGATTCATGGTTTTACGTTGCGTAATGGTTTAGAATTGGATGAATTTATTGGGATATCATTGATGTCACTTTATATTCAGTGTGGCAGTATGTTACTAGGGAAGTTGATTTTTGATAAGATGGAAAACAAAAGTTTAGTATGCTGGAATGCAATGATTACTGGCTTTTCGCAGAATGAACTTCCTTGTGAGGCCCTTGATACATTTCGTCAAATGCTTTCAAGTGGAATTAAGCCTCAAGAGATTGCTGTAACGGGTGTTCTGGGGGCTTGTTCACAGGTGTCGGCATTGCGGCCGGGGAAAGAAGTTCACTCCTTTGCAATGAAAGCTCATCTTTCTGAGGATACCTTTGTTACTTGTGCATTAATAGACATGTATGCTAAATGTGGATGCATGGAACAATCTCAGAACATTTTTGACAGGGTAAATGAGAAGGATGAAGCAGTATGGAATGTTATAATTGCAGGATATGGTATTCATGGACATGGGCTGAAGGCTATTGAGCTGTTTGGATTAATGCAAAATAAAGGCTGCAGACAGGATTCTCTTACATTTCTGGGAGTGCTAATTGCCTGTAACCATGCTGGCTTAGTAACAGAAGGATTAAAATATCTTGGTCAAATGCAGAGTTTGTATGGTGTAAAGCCGAAGTTAGAGCATTATGCTTGTGTGGTGGATATGCTTGGTCGAGCAGGGCAACTGAATGAAGCTTTAAAGCTTGTAAATGAGATGCCAGATGAACCAGATTCAGGGATATGGAGTTCATTGCTCAGTTCCTGTAGGAACTATGGGGATTTGGAAATTGGAGAGGAAGTTTCCAAAAAGTTATTAGAGTTGGAACCAAATAAAGCAGAGAATTATGTATTGCTATCAAACTTGTATGCTGGATTAGGAAAATGGGAGGAGGTGAGAAAGGTACGTCAGAGAATGAAGGAGAATGGCCTATATAAAGATGCAGGCTGCAGTTGGATTGAAATAGGAGGAAAGGTTTATAGATTTCTTGTTAGTGATGGATCACTTTCGGAATCAAAAAAGGTTCAGCAGACTTGGATTAAATTGGAGAAAAAAATAAGCAAAATGGGATATAAACCCGACACAAGTTGTGTGCTTCATGAACTGGAAAAAGAGGAAAAGATTAAGATGCTGAAGAGCCATAGCGAGAAGCTTGCAATTTCTTTTGGTCTATTAAATACGCCAAAAGGTACAACGTTGAGGGTTTGCAAAAATCTACGCATATGCGTAGACTGTCACAATGCAATTAAATTTGTATCAAAGGTTGTTAAAAGGGATATTATTGTAAGGGACAACAAGCGCTTTCATCATTTCAAAAACGGATTGTGTACCTGTGGAGATTTCTGGTAGTTGGGGGGGGACCGTCAGTTTTTAATGATTATTTTTAATGAGTGAAGGACTCCATTAAAGATCAATGGAGTTTGGAGAACTGCTTCTGCTTATCCTCCACGTTATATAGATATGTGAAATCCAATTCTTTCCGAATTATACTTTGCAATTGCATTGTTACTGACAGAAAAGATGAGCCATGCAAAATTTATCCTTAGTTCTGACTTGTAAATAATTAATTAATTATCCTCAGTGTGAACTCGGGTGAATATTTTTCAATGTAAATGACAAGCGATTGCATAGCATACTGTGAAAATATAATGTGATATATATGTTGAAGAGGACTACCATTGAAGTAAAAAGAACAATTCAAGAAATTCAAATGCAGATGCATAGCTCATTGCAGTCGGAATAGGAGTACATTTTGTATTTATACTGAGAAAATAAATATTTCTGAGGAAGGAGGTAGAGTTCTAATATTTTCTTTAGAGGCTGTTACAAGTTTTAGATATTTCTGTAGAGAGATTTCATTGGAAGTAATCATACTTCAAGAGAATCATCCTTACAAATATTTATTAAAGAATTCTGATGTTGGTAAACTTCTTTTTCAGTACTCTTTCCTTACACCCCATGATACAATTAATTTTCATCATATCATCTATCATATGCATTGCTTTTTCTTTGTATAACTCTTATTTCTATGGATATATACACTCTTAGTGTCAAATGAAAATTTTCCTTTATTCAACTATAAGGAGGATTTATTTTCAACATTCAAAGCAAGTTTCATGACAAAGGTTTTATTGAACACTCCATCCAGTCTTTTATACAAGAAGAAATGAGATCAATTTTTATACTTAATCATAAGAAACATAGACTCACTTTTGTATAAATTATTAATTATCTTTTATACCTTGTAAAAGCTATTAATGGATGTTCACTCATTCTCTATTGAAATGGATGCATTATTGGTCTATTAACCGAATGAGTCATACTCATTGATAGAAAAATTTGGGTGTGTTCGTGGTAGAGAACCCCTTCGTCAAGGACAATTAAAGTTTGGTTTGGACTTTAGAGTCTAGTGAATTCTACAATGTGTGACCAAATGTGAATAAAAACTAGAGTTACCTAGATTTGCTTAATGAAGTTATAAGGTTGGTTTGATAATTGAATGGAAAAGGGTAAAAGTCGTGGGTTTGAATTCATCTTTCTAATAAAAACTAACAAACTAACAATTAATATTTGTCAATAAGAAAAGCATAGATTTTCATAAAGGATCTAAAATTCGTTATGTTGGATCCCAAAGGCCCAAGGCCTAGACTCCTCGTAGTCTAGAACTTCTTCCAACCATTTAATGTTGTATATGGTGAATCAGTCGTATCTTCCCCTTTGTTTGTTTAGAGAAAAAAGGAGAAAAAAATGAAAAAAAAATTCAAAAACTAATGAGTCCCACACCTTCACCTCTCTACTATTTTTCTTGCTATCTCTTCTCTTCCATTCTCTTATACACAACCAAACTCACCCATTAAGCTTACGTCTATCTTAGGCTCTTGGTTGTTACATCCTGCACTCCAAATTTTGCTTTGTGCACCTTTTTGGAATTTTTTTTACCTTTCATATTTGCCATTTTGGAAGCCAAAAGGTGTAACCAATCGGAACTTACAATTTTGCATTCTAGTCAATCTGAAAGCCAAAAATGGTGTGAACCGGCCTACTAAAGAGGTTAGGCTTGATGAGGGTCTGCTACTCGATCAATCATGTGGTCTGATTCTTAGCAGAACTGTCCAGGCCAGGGTACAAAAAGTAGTCTAACAAAAACAAGTGAAAAGAAATTATATTGTGTATAAACAAAGCATCCCTGTCGAAATTTAAATTCTAATAATATTTCTCTTTCATTCATATTTTTCCTCTTCAAATGAGGAGTATTTATACACATTCTGAGGCAAATATAAAGCCTACAAAATCTCAAACCAACTTCCTAAAAAAACAATCTGCTTAAAACATAAATTCAAATTTAAACTTTTTACAACAATATTTTAAATTCAAAACTTCATAATCCAACACTCCCCCTCAAGTTGGTGCATGGATGTCATACATGCCTAACTTGCCAATTGTATCATCTAAGGCTTTTCCCGAAACTCCCTTGGTCAAAATATTTGAAGTTGGTTTTCAGATCTGATAAAGGGTGTGGTGATAATCTGCTGACCCAGTTTTTCTTTTATGAAATGTCTATCTACTTCAACGTGCTTTGTTCTATCGTGTTGAACCAGATTATGAGAAATTTCAATATATGCCTTGTTATCACAATAAAGACTCATAGGAAGATCATATTTGATTCTTAAATCATTTAAAATACTTTTAATCCATAAAAGCTCACAAATACAGTAAGCCATACCTCTAAATTCAGCCTTGACACTAGATTGTACAACGACTTTTTGTTTTTTACTTCTCCACGTGACTAAGTTACCCTCAACTAATGTAAAATAGCCTGAGGTAGATTGTCTAGTAGTTTTATCTCTAGCCCAATCAGAATCTGTGTATCCTTCAATGCTCTTCTTGCTGTTTTTTGAAAACATAATGTCTTTTCCAGGTGTTCCTTTTAGGCATCTCAAAATCTGATACACAGCCTTCATATGATCTTCATTAGGAGAGTGCATAAACCGGCTTACCACCCCAACTGCATAGGCAATGTCTGGCCTAGTGTGTGATAAATAGATTAGCCTCCCTACTAGCCTCTGATATCTTCCAATATCTACCTCCAACTAATTAGCATAAACGCCAAGTGTGATTCATTTCAATGGGATTCTTAGCTGGTTTGCAAGCCAACATTCCAGTTTCTGATAAGCGATCTAGAATATACTTTCTTTGAGATAAAAATATACCTTTATGAGATCTTGCAATTTCTATCCCAAGGAAGTACTTCAAGTTACCTAGATCCTTCATTTCAAACTTGGTTGCCAGATGTTGCTCAATGGATTCATCTCATCTATATCATCTCCGGTTAACACCATATCATCCACATAAACTATTAGAATAGTTATTTTCTTTGCTCTATGTTTGTAAAACAGAGTATGATCAGAGTTACTTTTTTGTACCTAAATCTCTTCATTGCTAGAGAAAAACGTTCAAACCATGCCCTGAGTGATTGCTTGAGCCCATACAAATCCTTTTTAAGCCTGCAAACTAGATCCTCATTAGACTTAGTTAGTTGTACTCCTAGTGGCACATCCATGTAAGCCTCCTCCTCCAAATTGCCATTCAAGAAAGCATTTTTCAAATCAAACTGTTTCAAGGGCCAATCCCTGTTAGCTGCTATCAAAAGTAATGTCCTTAGAGTATTGAGTTTGGCTACCAGGGCAAATGTCTCTTGGTAATGAACTCCATACTTCTGTGTATATCCCTTGGCAACTAGTCTTGCTTTGTATCGGTCTATGCTCCCATTTGCTTTTAATTTCACTATGAACACCCATTTACAACCAATTGTCTTCTTCCCACTTGGCAAAGGTGTTAGTTCCCAAGTTGAGTTCTTTTGGAGTGCTTCCATCTCCACGTTCATAGCTTGCTTCCAATTTGGATCATCCAATGCTTCCTGCACATTATTTGGAATAGAAATACTAGACAATTGATTAACAAATAATACATATGATTCAGATAAGTGTTGGGTAGATACATAGTTGCTAAGGGGATATTTAGCCTTTATTTTAGGGCCAGGTTCATAAAATTGTTTAGGAATACCTTTATTTGGTCGAGATGACCTTCTGGGGTGTGTATCAGATGGTATAGTAGAAGAAGGAACAAGATTTACCTCTGTACTAGGTTTTGGTTCAATATCTAGGACACTAGAGGGGGTCCTATTGATGAGGTATGCATCAGAGATTACAACTTCCCCCCAATAAGAAGGAACATTCATGCCAAACAAGGATGCCCTTACAACTTCCAAGAGTTGTTGGTTCATTCTCTCAGCCAATCCATTTTGTTGAGGGGTATAAGGAAAAGAGGTATGATGTTTAATCCCATGAGAAGACAAAAAAGCATTGAACCCACCATCCATATATTCCATGCCATTATCAGACTGAAGGATCTAAATTTTGCTACTGAATCATGTTTGAACCATGCAAAAAAAAAATTAAACATAGAAAAAACTTCCCCCTTATGTTTTAGGAGACTCACCCAACACATACGAGTACATTCATCAATGAAGGTGACATAATAAAATGATTTAGAGAAAGAAGAGACTTTGGCAGGGCCCCAAACATTTGAATGAACAACTTGAAATGGAATAATGCTTCTATTCAAACTAGGATAATAAGGAATTATGTGGCTATTAGCCAATTCACAAACGAAACAATGGAAATCAGTAACATTGACAACAGAAAAAAAATGGGGAAACAGTTTTTTGAGCTAACTAAAGGAAAGATGACCAAGTCTCCTATGCCACAACCAAACATTATCTTTAGCAGTATCCACAGTAGACATTGCAGATGCCCGAGAAGATAAATCACTGCCACGAGGAGAAACATCCAAGAAATAAAGCTTGCCCTATCTAACACCATAACCAAGAATCTCCTGTGTTTAGTTGTCCTGAAACAGATAGTGAGAAGGCAAAAAAATCACAGAGCAGTCAAGGTTAGAAGTAAGTTGGCTAACAGAGAGAAGATTAAAGTCAAGAGAAGGAACAACTAAGATAGATTGAAAATGTAATTGAGGAGAAAGAGAGATTGAACCTTGACCAATAATGGCAGAGGTGCCACCATTAGCCGTAGAAATCACAGTTTTAGGGGAGGAAGAGAAATTAGACAGAAGAGTATGATCACAAATCATATGTTATAAAGCACCTGTATCAATTATCCAAGAATCAAATTTAGATAGTGTACAGAAAGCATGAGACTTACCAATATTTCCTTCATAGACAACATGTGCTGAAGAAGTAGGAGAGAGAATCAGATCGGAGGAGGTGGAAAGAGCTTTATTCAGAACTTTCCGGCGAGGTCGTTTATTTCAATCCTACCACTCAGGATAACCAATGATTTCAAAGCATTTAACTTTAGTGTGACCAGAGTTACCACAGTGAGAACACAGGTTTTTGAGAGGTACCTTCTTTGCGAGGCTTTAGAGTAGTAGAGGAAAGGCGAGAGGAATTTACCACCATGGCAGGGGAGTCATGAGAAGGAGCAGCATGGTTCATGGTAAGCCGTTGCTGGTGTTCACGCTTGACATAGGCATACTGTAACACCCCAATATTGAATATGGATTTAAGGAAATATTTTGGGACAAGTAGAAAATTATAATTCACTATCTAGTGAGATTTTTAGAATTTAATACACTTTTTGAAATAAAATTCAATTTAAGCAATTCTAATTATTAGAAAATTTTATAAGAGTGATGAACAGAACATTAGGAGTTTTCTTGTAATTATAGGTTAAGTAAACCTATTTACTAAGATGGATTAGTAATTTTCTAAAATTCAACTCACAAGAAAATATGATTTTACTATGTTAAAGAAAACAAAGGTAGTATTGGTTTTGAAGCAAACCAAGCCGTGTGATCAAAAATGGATGGGAAGGATGGAATTATTAATAAGTCCATGTGTAATAAACTAACTAGAAACCAAGTTAATCAATTTGGAAGAAAAGAAAAGGTTTATGGCACTAAAAGATGTTAGCCACGGTGAGAAGAAAATAAAAGAAAGCATTATGTAGCACCTAGGTAGCTTGCCACGGTCAAGGAAGAAAAAATAATACAGCAGCCTTGAATGATAGCTCACGTAGAGAAAACAAGAATGAAGGGGCCAATTCAAGTGAAATAAGGGATAGCCAATTAGAAGAAAGCATGTGGTAAGGCAAAAGAATGATTGGGGACCAAAGGAATCAAGCCATAAATGCAAGGCATCTTTTATTAATGCAAGAAGAAAAATCTCTTTGGACTTATCCTAGCCATTCCATCCGTGCAAATCATTGAAGAAAGAAGGAAATTGTGTGGACCAAAGGGTTTAAGCTATCAACCAATAGAAACAAAGCTTGCCTTGACTTTGCTATATATAAGGAAATGAAGAAAGCAAACTTTTGGGTCAGCCAAGGCACAAAACCGTGCAGCCCTTCAACATCACCTCACTTGCCTTTTGTTTTTAGTTTCATTGAATTAAAAATACCAAGCCTTAACCGTACCTATCACACTCCATCCTTTGCTTTTACTTTCATCTTTCCTAAGCCAAACACATCTCAACAAAGTTCACAAGGCCACGTGAAGCTAGGATTAAGGAAGCCAAGCTTGTTCATTTTCAATCAACACTTAAGGTATGGGGTAGTCTTGCTAAATAGAGTTTAAATATTAGTTTATTTCAATGAAATCTCTACTTTGAACTAGCTAACTATTTGAATTTAATTAGAATTAAGTAAAAGTAGTAAGAGGAAAAAAAAAAAAAGATTAAGAGGATCAAGTGTTATTAGGAAAGTGATTGAAATGAATGAAGTAACCATAATCAAGCTAAGTGCTTAACTTTTTGGAAACTTATATTGTTTTGATAGTTGATTTTGATAGTATAGATGGTTCTTAATTAGGTTTATCTGGTGATGATTATTTCTCTAACCATGTATTTTGTTGTTGAAGAAACAAGATATTTTAGGAAATGATTAGGGGAAGTCTATTTGATCTTATAGATAATAACACTTTTCTCTAAAGTTTAGAAATAAAAACTCTACATATAATATTAATGGTTCAAACCCGTAATTAAGTTAACACTTAGTTTCTATTGTTCAAAATAATATTGGTTAAATATAGTTACACTTGAAATAAAGCTAAGAGAATTATAAGTTATCATGTCATAATGGAAATCCTAAGTGAACTCAAATTATTTATAACTATGGCTGTACTATATTTTAAATGACTGCTGTATATTTTAATGATTGTTGTATGATAAACTTTTGGGAGATTCTACAATTAAAAAGCGTTGTAGGATAAATATATTAATTTCTGTAAGATATATAGTCGTATGCTGTTATTTTATTTAAAATTTCAGGCATACCGTTGCTGTATTTTAGCTGCTGTAAAATCTGTATGGTAATTAAAATCTGTATGATAATTGAATTGTATAAGCTGTACGCTGTTAAATAATAAGTTTGTATGCTGTAAATTACTAAATCTGTATGTTGGATAAATCTGTATGCTGTACGCTGTTAAATAATGAATCTGTATGTCGTTGTCAAATAAATCTGTACGCTGTTGATAAATGGATCTGTATGCTGTTAAAGGAAGTAGTAAGCTAATTGACGTAATTAATTTATGCGGTAGGAATGCTGTTGCTGTAACTAAATTATTGTACGACGCTTGTGAATATAAGCTGTATTATGTGAAGTGACTGTAATATATGTTGGGTTGACGAACAGCAAGCATATTCATACTGGTCCTTTTATGTGATTTGGAAAATAATTTATAAGCATGGCACAAATCCATAAAATTATATGTGATGTTGAACAAATTAAGATGATGAGATGTGATTTAAGAGGTGATCATGTGATGATGTTGATTTGAGAATTATGTGATGATGTTGATTTGAGAATCATGTGATGATGTTGATTTGAGAATTATGTGATGATGTTGATTTGAGAATCATGTGATGATGTTGAT
>QARZ01041009.1:134122-160076 GCA_013407115.1 Glycine latifolia
GTGAGAAAAAGAGATGAAAAGAGTATCCTTACATGATTCAAGATGATGAAAATGAGTTGAAAAGTGTATCATGTGATGATCTGTGATGGGTGATGGAGTTGTGATAAACATAAAATAATAATTGACAAGATGAAAAATGAATCATTCATGCATTCCATGTGCATGTACCCGGTGGGGTACAAGTTGCTGATGATGTTAAACCTCATGAAGAGAGGTGTCAGATAACTAAACTGAGTCTAGGCGTTCAGTTGTGATGTCTTCTGAACTTGGGGGGAGTTGAGACAGGGAGGACCACACCACCATGATGATCACATAGGTGGAGGTGACATTCCTATGCGCCCCTGGGCTACCCTGACTGTCTAGATAAGTTCGTTCCACTAAGATGAGGGTGGGGTTATCTGACAGTGGCCACAATTATTTAGATGTTGCTGAGATCTCAGTCATGCATCATGTACTAAGATGAGCATGCATTTTCTTTCATTTCATGACGAGTGGGTGAGAAGAGAAGAGATGATACATGAGGAGGAAATAATAATGTTTAGTACACTTACTAAATAAATCCTCTGAATTCACTTTTTACGTATATTTATATCTGTTAATATTTAAATTGTGTTTATCAAGACTGACCCCATTTTGTGTCTGTGGTTTGACACCTGTGATGATCCCAATTCATTTGGACGAGCAGAAAAGCAGTGATAAAGATGCCATGTAAGAAGAAGGAAGATTGTGTGCTGTTTGTCTACTTTTGGATGATCTGTACTTGTGATGTATCATGGACTGTTTATATATGGAACTCTGGCTATGTAATAATTGATGAACAGTATGGTATGTATGGACGTTACGACTAGCTAATCTAAATAACGCGTAAAGCACTTATATTTTCTAAACTTGTTTTTAAAAATCAATGGAATTTTCATTTGAACTTGTATTTCTAAAATTGGTTTTAAAAATCCACCATGATTCGTTTAACCATATATCCTTTATGATTTTCAAAAATCTTTTAACAAATAAAATAAATACGTAATAAAAGTGAATCGAGTGTGGTCGTTACACATACGAACTTTCAAGGTCCAACTTTGGGTCTTTGCGACAGATTTCGCCACAAACTTGGTTGAATTTAGAATCTAATCCACTGAGAAAGATATAGATCCTGAGATGAGCCATGGCAGAGTGCAATTGAACGACCTCATCGACGGTGGTGGCTTGGGAAGACATGCGATGATCAATGTCTTGAAAGATCAAGAGAAGTTCGTTGTATTAGGTGGAGAGGGTCGACCATGCTGTTTGGTGTTGAAAGACCTTTGATTCAATTTGAAGAGACAAGATTCATTAGAACCATCATAGAACGTACGACGTGTAGCAGTTCAGATTTTGTGGGAAGTTTCAAGGCGAATGAAACGTTGCACCAACGGTGGGCTCATGGAGTCGATAAGCCAACTTTTCACACACTTATTCTCAGTGACCCAAGTATCATATGCAGGATCAACATTTGATGGTATCTTCGTGTTACTAGTGAGATACCCAGATTTGTTTCTCGCACCGATACGCATGTCCAACAACTCGGACTAGAGGGGGTAATTCGAGTCATCAAGGATGATACTAATGGGAAAAATGGAATTATCTTGTTGGATGATGATGTTAGGAGGAGGATGAACGGAGGTATTGGATGGAGACGAGGTAGAGTCCAAAGGTGAAGTAGAGTTATCCATGACAGAATTTGGAATTAGAGAGAAGAAAACGAGGATACAATGTTATTTGGTGGGGATCCAGTAGAAGGATGAAGTAAGAGAGGCAAAAAAAGGGAACTAAGACAGGCAAAAAAAGGGAACTGGTCAGTATAGGATTGTAATAGCTGATATCATCTCAAAATTTAAATTCTAATAATACTTATCTTTCATTCATATTTTTCCTTTTCAAATGAGGAGTATTTATTCACATTCTGAGCAAATATAAAACCTACAAAATCTCAAACCAACTTCCTAAAAAAACAATATGCTTAAAACAAAAATTTATATTTAAACGTTTTACAACAATATTTTAAATTCGAAACTTCCTAATCCAACACTATACTTGAAGTTCAATATAGTTCTCACAACTATGGTTTCTTGGATTGCATGATCAAAGAGTGTATCATTGAAAATATACATATGTAAAGCTCCCAAGTAAACGTTAGAAAACTCTATACATATACCTATATCTCACAATCAACCAGCTAGTGATTGGTTGAACGCTGAAGCAGAAGCAGAAGGCTCGGGTACAAAACCAGTGGGGAAGTGGTGGTTCTGTTCAACATGGCCCAGAGGACATAACAAATCAGAGTGAAATTAACTTGAAGAGAAGAAACATTGTCTTTGAGTTGTGCATTGTGTTCGAGGATTTGTTGGTTGCATTCCAGCAAGTAAATGATCTTTTCGGAGAGTTGGCGATCCAAGTCTGAAGATGATCGAGGTGACACTGAAGGGGGTCTCAATTTGTTGCTGTTTCTGCATTCGAGGAGAGCATTTGCTTCGTCAGCATTGGTGGTGTTGTTGTTTAATGAGGTGTTTGGACTGTTAGTGTTGTTGGAAAGGTGCAATTTGGAGTAGTATAAAGGAAAAATAGAGTTAAACACTTGAGATGAATCCACATTGGTCAAAATGCGGTCACGGTGTCTCTGGTGGCATTCAATTGTTTCATTGTTCAGAGTGGAATTCTGGGTACAATGTTGCTGTGTTAAGGTAGCATAATTTGGTGGTCCACGGAGCCTGTTAGCCTCATTGCCCTCTATGTTAATTTTTAATTCTCAAAGTTAAGATATGGAATACATAAATAGAGACGAATGGGATTGAAGGTTTTATAGTGGAGATATTATTTAACGCAAAGAAAGATAGCAGACAAAGGAGATTCATTTCTTGGCACGTATGTTTGTAGGTTTATTATTAGTTTTTCTACTTAAGTTGGGAGGCGTGGATAATCTTGGTTGTGTATATTTGGAAAGTTAAGAATACGTAAAGATCAACAATAGTAATAGATAATAGTTAGATAAACTTTGCATTATACGATGGTCGGGGAATAATTGATATGCAGTGATGTTGAAACGAAAGTTGAAGTGGCTTTAGTTGCTGGGAAGGCACTTCTATTGTCTTTTGACTAGCGTACATCAAAACCAGATTCAGTGGCTCTCCAACCCTGACTAGAGCGAAATGAGGCAAAATGTGTAAATGAAAACATATACACGGGCAGGTTAGTAAAATTCCATATGTAATATTACTTATTACACCGGTGAATAACTTTTAATTATATAATTTTATTTCAAAATTTATCTTTAGATTAAAAGTTCCTATCACAATCATATCTACAATTTTTTTTATTTATCCAAAATTATTTGATATCTAATTCATACAAAATTGACTCAATATATACTTTTAAAATTTAAAAAATATAAATATTTATTATTATTATTATATATTCACAACTTTTGACACTACTCCCCGACGTGATGTTTATAATTCATCAACAAGATCCAATAGTTAGTAGATGATTGTGTTCGTTAAACATGTTGACTATAGAAAAAACCGTTAAGAAAGGCAAAATCTATTTTAGTAATATCTATGCCTCTATAATTAGTCTCATGACTTTTAACTAATAATTATACATATCTATGTATAGAGGTGTGTGTAGCTTTGTCCGTGTGTGTGAATTACATAAGTCTACTGGGAGAAATGTGAGAACTTAAACCTAAAAGAAAAAATCCAAAAGAAACTCTAAGGACATCTCCAATGGTCAAAACTTAAGATACCCACTTTTAATATCTTAGAGCATATTAAATTAATTTGGGCCTAAAAAATTATTTTTTCTTCTTAAGAAACTTTAGAGATTGACTACTTATATAAGATACTCATACCAAAACTTAAGAAACCCACACAACCAACTAAATTTGCTCCAACAACAAAAGAAAATAAACAACCATTTTTTATTCTAAGAAATTCATCAAGCATCTTCAATTGGAGATGGTCTAACCCACCATTCCATTGGAGATGGTCTAACCCACCAGGTGAATAAAAAGGGAGAACATGGACACTTTATATTAAGAAACAAGAGCATGCTTGCCAATCGAAGTCCTAAGAATTAATATTGAATTAAAAAACTAGTTACAATAAAAAAAATCTAGTGAATTACGATAAGACTTATATACAAAGGATTTTCCATTTTCTCTGGCCTCTTTTTGCTTTTATGAATTGATCATTTTAAATTAGAAGCAAAGCCACTTTTCTGTAAAACACAAAAACATCCCATTCCGATAATTGATTTTAACTAAACTAGTCTTCACTTGATAGTAGCCTTCAAAAATGGATTGGATGGACGATTTGATTGTCCCAAACTAGTCTCTGACTTCAAAAATGGATTGGAAGGACGATTTGATTGTCCCCAACTAGTCTCTGACTTGTTAAGTCCACTCTTATTTGAGGACTTCGTAGAGGGATCATATGAAGTTTGTTGCACCTGACGTTTATCACCCACCTTCCCCACCTTTTCACTTGATTCATCCCTTGTCTGCTTTACCGTCAGAGTTTCATTTACCATTGGTGCTTTACTTGAGCCAGCTTTAGCTCCCTCTTGTGTTATGTCTTTCCTTATGAATGATGTAGCAGATAATTTTGGAGATGATGACTTGGTAACAGCATTTAATGTTTCAGTGTGAGTTGGGGCCTTGCCTCTGCTAGGAAGAGCATCAGCTGTAACGGGTGCAACACTATTTTCTTTGATGTTGGTTTCCATAGTTTTTTTGGCTTCTTCAAGTAGCCTTTCCTGTTTTAGACATGCCGGAATTACAAGGTAAATATGGCAATGACTTGTTTACACTGAAATTTTGTTAGGATGTAAGAGACTACCTCTAATATGCTGCTGAACCTTTCGGCCAGGTTTGGAAGCTTCATAGCAGTAACAAGTTTTATTGCACCTCTCACTGATTTTTCCAGAGTCAAAAGCTTCACTAGTTCAGTAGCTCGCACGAGCTTATCACCTGAAATATCCACAAGGGTGAGGCATGACTACTTTTCACTTTCACAATTGAGGCTATACAAAGTGGAAAGAAAAACAGACTCATGAACTCACTGTTGCAGCAGGCTGCTATAAGCCTCAGTATGCATTTATCTTGTGCTGCTTCCAAATTGAAAGCATCGTCATCAAGTGAAGTAGTGTCCAGACCAACAGAATCCATTTCGTCCATTGTTCTCTGAATCTGCATGTACCATGTTCACAAATTCAGGTATTGGACAACAGTGATAAAAAAAACTCAAACTCAAAGGTACAAGTGCCTACGATGAATTGGGTAGATGTGAATCAAGACTTATGGCAGGCTCGCTACAAAAGAATAATGATCATTAAATTTGAAAGGGTATAAGAAAAACAAACCTCATAGAGATGCAAGCTGTTCATCATAAATTCCTTTTCATGGGCTTCAGATCCCCCCAAGTCAGAGGAAGCAAGAGGAAACGAAAGACTCAATGGAGTGAGAACTGGCTTAGGCATCACCTGGTAAGCAAGTGAATACAAATGATGATTAGTTACAAGAAAAATGAGAAAACCAGAATGCATCAAACTGTCTTACAGTCTTATACCTGAGGGAAGTCTTCAGGTTTTTTGCATACCACGCAAAATACCTTGCTTGCATTCAACCCTGTCACCCAATAGTTTTCATCTGACTTCTCTTTAGTAGCACTGCATTGAAAGTTAAATAAAAAAAATCACCAAATCTCAGGCATGAGAATAATAGGCACATAAACCAGTGCACATGGTGAAACGATTATTGAACCTGAAGAGTGGAATCCATCTACCCCCAAATTTGCTTGTATATGATCTTAGCACACCCTATATATTATAATTACCAAATCAACTAGTATAACAAGATGCATTCATAAGCACACGGAAATAAATACCAAATAGAAACAGTAACTGCAAACACAATTAATACCTTCGAATCGTATGAACACAATTGGCCTTCTTCACTAAACCCAAACCAACTTAGGGATGAACCAGGGGATAGTGGCAAGCGACCTTGAAGAAGTTGTGTCCCACGAGGAATATTAAATGCCATAAACTCTAACATCTGCATTTTAAAAATAAATATATCATTTTAGTCATGAAGATATAGCATCATATTTCATTAAGTTGTAATGTTATATAACCAGATGGTTGTGCTCTATAAACAAGATAGCCTTTTTCAAAAAGGTCAAAAACTAAATACTAATAAAACCACAATATCAAACCAACCTGATCATTTGAGGGAAGGCCATCAGTAGCATGAGTGACAACTGCAATCTTATCCTTGAAACCGGATGCTGTAACCACTGGCCCATCTAGTGAAAACACGTCTCTCTGCAATGAGAAAGATTCAGAAATGTGTAAATGCTTCGGAACAACTATCGCCAACTACATATTGTTACAGTTAAGATCACAAAAAAATAGTTAAACATTTAACAGGAATATACTTATTTACCCTTTAAACCCGTGGATCTTTTACATTTGGAAAAGTATCATGCCTCCAGTATTCAGTTATTGAAAATGAAAAAACATGTAAGATAGGAATGTGCAACAAACCTGCATTCCACCTTCAGAAAAGATGCGAAGATAGTTAAAACTAGTTACTGCTGCAACCCAAGCAGAACCAAGTGCAACAACCTTCACTTCTTCTCCTTCAAAGCGCATAGACCACTGCAAAAATTTTAATCAGTGAGAATATGGTAAGTTTTCACATCATGCAGAGTGTTGTAACTCATAAGAACTGAAATGCTGTATGTCCTAATATTAATAACCATACAAAACTAAAATTAGTATAACTACATATCTTCTTTCATGTGTTTTAATCTATAAAAAAATCGATGAATTTTTCAAACCTCGCTATTATTGGCCCAGCTACTAAATGGACGATACATAAGGGTGCTCATGTTCTTCTCCCCCTTACAAGGATTGGCAAATATGCTCCCACTCTCATTCAATGCCGCCATAGTAAATCCAAAATGATCAGTCATTGAAGGAACTTGTGGAGTGCTTCCAGTATCATGAAAATCAATCTGTAACAAAGACATGTCAACTCATTAATTTATGCTAGAAGTGATGATTTAACTAAAACTCACATGGAGATGTTGGTAACTTGTTAGAAAGTGGACCAGAGAACAAGAAGAAGAAAACTTATTTGTATTGATGAACAAACAGTTACAACAGTCTTGAGTGAATTTGAGGCACTCAACCTCCAACCAGTAATTTCCCAACCCCTCTCTCCTCTCTTTCTCCTCTATTTATAGTATTCCCCCTTAGTAACTAACTGACAGTTGTTTCTCAGTTACTACTAACAGCTTATAACAGAGCAACTAACTAACTTTTTCTTCTATTATACACCTGACCCCATCTATTCTTATATCTATCAATACCCTCCCCTTCAAGATGGATCTTGTCCCCAAGGTCCAAGTGAGGAAAAACATTGCTGATCTCTTCCAAACTTTCCCAGCTATCTTCCTGATGTGGTAGTCCGTGCCATTTAATAAGCACCTCTTGCTGCCCTCCTTCTGTCATTCTTGTTTGCATAATCTGCTCAGCTTGTACTTGCATTTCTAAATTCTCATTCAAAGCCTTAGGTAAGGGCTGAATAAAACAAGTCGGTTTAACAGCTTTCTTAAGCAAAGAGACATGAAATACAGGGTGAATTCTGCTATCCTCTGGTAGTTCCAGCCTATAAGCCACTTCCCCTACCTTCTGAATTACTTTATAAGGACCATAAAACCTTGGACTTAATTTCTCATTTGGCTTCTTTGCCAAAGACTTCCTTCTATAGGGCTGCAACTTTAAAAATGCCCAATCTCCTACTTGAAATTCTATTTCTCTTCTATGCTTATTAGCATACTCCCTCATCTGTTCTTGAGCTTTCACTAAATTCATCTTCAATTCCTGAATCAGCTCATCTCTGTCTCTGCTCAGCTTATTAATCTCTTCTAACTTAGAAGGTAAATTTGCCCCCTTGATTAACAAGGGAGGCTCCTACCCATACAAAGCTGTGATAGGAGACATCTTTGTTGATATGTTGTAATTAGTATTAAACCAGAACTCAGCCCAAGCAAACATATCAGGCCACTGTTTTGGTTTATTACTAGTCAAGCACCTTAAGTAAGCTTCTAAACATCTGTTCACCACTTCTGTCTGCCCATCAGTCTGGGGATGGTATGCAGTACTCATCTTCAGCTGTGTGCCTGCTTGCTTGAACAACTCCTTCCAAAACTGACTCATAAACAAGCTGTCCCTGTCTGAAACTATAGAATTTGGAAACCCATGCAACCTGACCACTTCCTTTGTGAACACCTCAACAACTTCCTTGTAGGGGTGGGCAAAAAAATCTGATATCCAAATGTGATCCAGTAACTAATCTGGTCCAGTCCATTTTATGTATTTTTAATGGATCGGATTTTTTTATCATATCCATATTTTATACCCATTTATATATCTGAAATCCAATTTTTTTTAATACAGATTTTAGATAAAAAAAACCAAAATCCATTTTTGTTCGGGGAAGCGTTTCCCAAATCCGAAGTCCATAGACTCCAATCCGAAAAATCAGAAACTTCGAATTCCTCTCTCACTCTCGCAATTCCTCTCACATACGTGCCCTTGGTTTCTTCTCTCACTCTCGTGAATGTGATTCCTCTCAGACTCTCACATACAGTTGTGCCCCTGCCCTTGGGTTTTTTCTTTTAGGTAGAAGCAAACAAAATTTGCAGGTACGAATTCTTAAAAAGCATTTGTATCTCTCCTTTTTTTATATTACAAAAATAATCTCTGATGTGTGTTTCCAAGTTGTAGAAAATGGCATATTCGTTTTCTCTTTCATGCACTTTCCTTCTTTGATGTGTGTGTTGTATTTGTGATTGTATCTGGTTTGTTTTTCCTTTTATTGAGCTTAGACTGATTCTAAAGAAGGAACTGGGTGGGCAAAGATGGAATGGTTGTTGGGAAGTGGGTTTTGGGTGGGAAAAGAAGGAACTGATTCTAAATTGAATATTGTGGCAGGAACATTGCAGAAGAAAGGGAGATAGGCACTTTGAATTAAAACACAGACACACGTTGTAGCTGAATCAGAGGTGTTTGATTGTTGCTCTGTAGTTCAAAAACACTGTAGAATCTAGAGCCCTTCATCTAGTGGAAAAATTACTTGAGAAATTTTTAGGATAACTTGCTCCTTCTATATTTCAACTTGACTTTAATATTGTGTGTGACCATATTTGAATGTATCTGCACAAATATTGATACAAATATAAGAATTTTACGTTTTATCTATAAAAATATATCATAGCACTAAAATTTATAATAAAAAAATTATAACATTTAACTTGGATTGGTTCATCAATCCAAGTTCAATCTATATGGTTTTTGAATCTCAGATTTTGAAGGAGTTGCTATCTTTAGAAGTTGTTGAACGTGCGTGAATTATTAATCCAATTCCTTGTATAAATTAATGCTGCAGAAGTCTTCATTTTCTGGTTGTCATAGGGGTTATTGTCTGGTCCTAGATTTGAAGGCTAATTTCATAATTTTTGATGACCAAAACAGATTTTGAGGCTACCACTACAAGTGGATACACGGGCAACTCTGCTTCTACCAAGAGCTGCAGAAGAAAAAAGGTAAAATCACACTCTATTGCTTCTGGTAGTAATAAAGCTACTCTATTGCTTCAAACATTTTGGTTAATGATCTCTGGGACAGGCAATGGCTTTTCTTTGCCTATATATAAGTGCTAATCATGATTCTTTTTTGTAGACATTTGCAGAATTAAAGGGACTTTACAATTTAAAAGCTCTAATGAGTTAGAAAGCCAATCTAATTTCAACATATTATTTCTAGAATTACTACCCAAGTGCTTACTATGTCTTATTTACATACAATATTTTGGAAGTTTATAAAATGAGCTTGTATTTTCCGGACACTAAAGAAATATATATATATTGCATTACTGCATATGTTTTAAGGCTAGCTTTAAGTTTGAAATCCACCAAAAGCAAAAACTATAAAGTATAAACAAAACATGATGTATTGTGACAATATGTTTTCTTTATTTCTTTATTGTGAAAACATCTTTCATTTGTTGCTGCTATTTTGGTTTTAAAACACTTGTTTTAGAAATAGTTTTCAAAACCTTAAGGATTTTGGATGATAAATTGATTATTCATTGGTCTAAATTTATTTTAGTAGACAGTTTTTAAAACTAAGAATAGAATAGAATCAAACATGCCCTAAGTTTTTTTTTTTTTTAATTCTTGTTTTGTCCGTTGTTATTGTTCTCACTCTGTTGCTTTTTTTTTTCAATTTTCATAGTTATATATATATGTGTATAAAAGAAAAAGTGCAGTGTTGCAATTTTTGGAAGCAAAACTGAAGGATTGTTTTGTCGAAATAATGTCAATAGAGTAGGGGATTGGGGAACAAAGGGTCGTGATGATATTCTTGATTTTGGTCTCGCATATCCCTTTTAGATGTGTATTGTTTTACATGTGTAATTATATGTAATATTTAATTGTGTTGAAGTTTGAAAAACAATGACTGAGCCAGTGGATTGTTTATTATAAGTAATCGTATTACCTTAAGTCTTATAGAATGCCATTTGATACTCCAATCTTCGTGCTAAGTCAGAATTGTTCATCTGCAGTCTCAAATTACATCTGCAGAATTATATAGTTAGCTAGGTACATTAATTGTTTTCTGTTTTCTTTATTTCTTTCTTATTATTAGTCTCATTTTTTTGTTGTTTCTCCATTTCTTTCTTTCTTTTTTTATATTCTTGTGACAATATGTTGTGAGCTGGATTTTTTTTTCTTTTTCTGTTTTCTTTATTTCTATTTTTTTTCACCATTAAGAAACAAATAAAGTGATGCATGTAGTTTTTTTTTTGTTTGCAGGATTTCTATTATAAATTTCTTACTTGTGCATAATTTGAATGCAGCCATACAGATGTCTTCCAACTTTTCAGTCTCAAACACCGAAGTTTCTACTTCACCAGCTGTCACTAGCTCGACAATTGCAAGACCCCCTCGCCATAATGGAAGAAGAAATAGATCGGAAGCTTGGAATCATTTCAATCAACTAGAGCCAAAGTCAGATAAGAGGGCTCAATGCAAATATTGTGATGCCGTGATTAATTATGAGAAAGGAACAAGTTCAATGCTTTGTCATGTCTCTAGATGTCCGAATAACCCTAATAAAGAAGTAATCAAGAGGCAAAAAACAACTTCATCCTCGACTAATGACGGGATTATTAGCTCTCCTTCACACGGCAAGTTTGATCAAGATTTGTGTGAAATGGAAATGGTAAAGTTGTTTGTTGAAGCTGAACTTCCTTTTCGATTGGTAGAGCATCCAGCTTTTAAGAGGTATTCGTATACTTTACAGCCAAAATTTAATATTCGGTCACGTTATACCTTATCCCGTAAAATTGTAATACTATGGAATACAATGAAGGAAAAGTTGAAGTATTTTCTTTCACAACATTGTCGAAGAGTTTGTCTTACTACTGATGCCTGGACATCACCTCAAAATGTAAGCTACATGTGTTTGACAGCTCACTTCATAGATAACGATTGGAAGTTGCACAAAAAGATTTTGAATTTTCGCCAAGTAAGAAGTCATACAGGAGAGGCCATGGCAAAATTTGTTGAGTCGTGCTTGAATGAATGGGGGTTGAATCACGTTCTGAGCTTGACAGTTGATAATGCTTCATCAAATGACACAGGAATTCAACTCTTAAAGAAAAGGCTATTGTGTTGGAATAACTTAGTTTTGAAAGGAGAACATATTCATATGCGTTGTTGTGCGCATATCTTGAACTTGATTGTGAACAGTGGGCCGGCTAACAGAGATTGACAACTCGGTTTTGAGAATTCGTGCTGCAGTGAAATATATAAGATCATCTCCTTCTAGACTTATGAGCTTCAAAGAATGTGTTGAACGACAAAACATTGAATATAAGGGTCACATTTGCTTGGATGTTGAAACAAGGTGGAATTCCACTTATTTGATTTAGATGCTGCTTTGAAGCATATGAAGGCATTTCAGGAGTTTGAGTTTCATGATAGAAAATATGCTAATGAGTTAGGAAAAGGGATAGGTCTGCCTTCCTGTGAAGATTGAGAATATGTTGAGGCTATTCTACCCTTTTTAAGCATTTTCTATGAAGCCACTTTGCGCATCTCAGGTACCTCTTATGTTACTAGTAATATGTACATGTTAGAGGTGATAGGTATTTGGCATGGGATCAACAATTTGCTTAACTGCAGCATTATAGATAGTGCTACACATAAGATGGCTAAAAATATGAATGAAAAATATCAGAAATATTGGGGTGATCCTAACAAGTTGAACATGTTGTTGCTAATTGCTGTTGTGTTAGATCCAAGGTCTAAAGTAAAATATATGAATTGGGCAATTGATCAACTTTTTGATGTGGACAAGGCAAATGGGTCTAAGTCAAGGCTAAAGTCTTCTTTGAAATCATTGTTTAATGAATATAATGGTCATAAAGGGGGGACTCAAGATGACACACAACAAGCACAAGTAAATGTACCTAGTTACAAGAAAGATCCATATGGTTGGAATCTATTTTTGCAAACATCAGGGCTAACCTCATCAAACAAATCTGAGCTTCAAAAGTATTTAGATGAAGGGATTGATACAAGTGCAAATCTGAATATTCTTGATTGGTGGAAAGTTAATTCAGGTCGATTTCCAATCCTTTCAAACATAGCACGAGAGCTATTAGCTATGCCTGTTTCTACAGTAGCATCTGAGTCTGCATTTAGCATAGGTGGAAGGGTGCTTGATCCGTTTCGTAGTTCTCTATCACATGAAAAGGTGGAGGCCCTTATCTGTACACAAGATTGGCTCAAAGATACACCTTCAGCACCATTGTTAGACTTCGATTTGGAAGAACTTCAAAATTTTGACAAAGGTATATTGTTTTCCAACTTTGTAGTAATATTATAATTAAAATATTTATTGAGTAACAAAAAGTTTTTTGTTTTGTATAGAGTTGGTTTCTCAACAAGATGTTGTTGGTTCAACTACTATTTCTCTTGAAGAGTAGTGTTTGAGATTAATACTAATTCTTACACTATGCAATTTGCAAGGTACTTTAATATTACACTTTGCATGTGAATTCTGTTTTGTTTTATATTTTTAAGTATAAATTGTTGATTTTGGTTTTGGGCATAGGTAGCGTTGAGGTTGGTAAAAGTCAGGCATCCTGTTGTTAGCTGCGTAGGATACATCTGAGTGAAATTGATAGGCCATTGAATGGATGGATGAGCTCTTGGATTTCGATATTTCAGTATTGTACTTCACCCTTCATATTCCAAATTATTTGTTGTTTTGAGAGTTTATATTACATTTTATTTTAGTAATTTGAGTATGATTATGACAAAACTTGGTCAAGTTTAAATATATGATTAATTCTATTTAGTGATACTTTAATTAACACATTTAGTATTTGAAGTAATTTTTATCAAGTTCAAGTGGATAGGTGCTAAATTTTATTTTTTAGTGTTTAATTACTAAAATTTATATAAAAAATACTATAACCTTTAAATGGATATAAATTGGATATATCCATATCCATATCCATTTAAATGGATTAGATCTTAAATCCAAATTGTTTTTAGAAAAATATGGATATAGATTTAAGATCTAATCCATTTAAGTAGATATGGATTGGATATGGATTGGATTATTAAAAATCCAATCCATGCCCACCCCTACTTCCTTGGCAGTATAAGGATGAGATAGTGCTAAGAAGTGAGCATATTTTGTCAATCTATCAACTACTACCAAAATGGTATCCTTACCTTTGACCTTAGGCAAGCTGCCAATGAAATCTAGGGATATATCAGTCCAAACCTTAGCAGTAACAGGTAAAAGTTGTAATAACCCTGCTGGAGCTAAAGTGCTGGACTTATTTCTTAGGCAAATTTCACGCTCAGCCACATATTGCCTCACAGCCTTCTTCATACCATGCCAAAACACCACACTAGCTACTCTTTTCAATGTTCTAAAGAACCCTGAATGGCCTCCTACTGGTGAATCATGTAACTCCTTTAGAATTACAGGAATTCTAGATGAATTCCTGGCCAATACCAATCTGTCCTTGTAATACAATCTCCCTCCTTTAATAGCATACCTTGCCTTCTCCACTGTTTTAGTTAACAGCCCCTTGTATACTTCATAAACTTGAGGATCATTCTGCAGTGCCTCCTCCCAATCAGTCCATTCCTCCTGCTGCACAATTGAAATAACAGTGAAAGCAAATTGCCTTGAAAGGGCATCAGCTACCACATTCTCCCTTCCAGGCCTGTATTGGATTTCAAAATCATATCCAATCAATTTTGTGGCCCACATAAACTGGTCCTCATTCAAAAGCTTCTGTTCATTCAGAAATTTTAAACTTTTCTGATCTGTTTTGATTACAAACTTCCTTCCCAACTGCCTCCACCTTTTTACTGCCAACACCACAGCCATTAGTTCCCTCTCATACACTGACTTGAGTTGACTCCTTTCTGACAAAGCTTTGCTCCAAAAAGCTAGAGGCCTTCCTTCTTGCAGTAACACTGCCCTTAACCCTGTTCCAGATGCATCTGTTTCCAGCACAAACAGTTTGGAAAAATCTGGTACTTTTAAAACAGGCAACTCCTTCATGGCTGCCTTTAATTGTTCAAAAGCAGCAGCAGCCTCTTCTCCCCACTTGAAAGCATTTTTCTTTAATAGTGCATTTAGTGGTTGGGCTATTCTCCCATAATTTTTAACAAATCTTCTATAATACCCTGTCAGCCCCAAAAATCCTCTCAGCCCCTTAGCATCTTTAGGTTCAGGCCATTTTGCCATTGCCTCTAACTTGCTTAGATCAGCTTCCACCCCCCCTACCAGAAATAATATGTCCCAAATATTCTAATGATCTTTGCCCAAAAATACATTTTTTTTATTGACATATAACTCTTGTTGTTGTAACACTTGCAACACAACCCTTACATGCATATTATTTTCCTCCAAATTATCTCTATATATCAGAATGTCATCAAAGAACACCAATACAAATTGCCTTAAGAATGGTCTCATTACCTCATTCATAAGGGCTTGGAAAGTGGCAGGAGCATTGGTTAGCCCAAAAGGCATAACCAATAACTCATAATGTCCTTCATGAGTCCTAAAAAAGTTGTTTTTTGCACATCTTCCTCCTTCATTCTGATTTGGTGATACCCTGCCCTAAGATCCACCTTGGAAAACCATTCAGCCCCCCCAATTTCATCCAACAACTCCTCTATTATTGGCATAGGGAACTTATCAGGTA
Source organism: Glycine latifolia (assembly GCA_013407115.1). Lineage (NCBI taxonomy): Eukaryota > Viridiplantae > Streptophyta > Magnoliopsida > Fabales > Fabaceae > Glycine > Glycine latifolia. Next base: position 149,475 of record QARZ01041009.1, read on the forward strand.
CAATGATTTTATTTAGAGCTCTGTAATCCACACAGAATCTCCAGCTTCCATCTTTTTTCTTCACCAAAATTACAGGACTACCATAAGGGCTATTGCTGGTCCTAATAATTCCTGCTGCCAACATGTCTCTAACCAGCTTCTCTATCTCATCTTTCTGATAATATGGATATTTATAGGGCCTCAAATTAGGTATCCTATTCCCAGGCCTAATGTTAATACAATGGTCCTTGCTTTTATAAGGTGGCAAGCTGTGAGGTTCCTTAAAAACCTCACTGAATTGATCCAATGCCTCCACTACAGAAACAAGAATCTATCCTCCTTCTTCTTTAATTTCTACAGCTTTCAACTCCGCCATGAACCCTTGATCTTCCTTCAATAAAACCCCTTGAATAGATTTTAGACTGATCGCTGCCCTAATTAACTCTGGGTCAGCCTTCAAACTTACCTCCTTATCCTCCACCTTAACAGTCAAGATTAATTTCTCAAAATTAGCCTTGACGTCCCCTAAGCTAGCCAACCATTCTACCCCTAACACCAAATCTGCCCCACCTAGCTCAAACAAATAACAATCTTGCTTAATTTCCAACCTTGGCAACTCAATTACCAAGCTTCTACACAATCCTTGACACCTCACCTTGTATCCATCTCCCACTGCTACAGAATATGGATTAGTCTTGGTTACCTCCAATTTCATTTCCTTCACTAGTTTTGTTGAAATAAAATTGTGGGTAGCTCCACAATCTATCAAGATCACCACCCTTCTACCCTTCAGCTTGTCCCACAATTTGAGGGACCTCTTTGTAGTAAATCCCTCAATACTGTGCAAGCATAATTGATACAACTCTTCACTTTCCTCAGCTTCCTTTTCTTCTTGCAATTCCTCTTCCTCCTCTTATTCCATCACCATCAACCTTAATTGCTTGTTTTTACACACATGGGTAGGGTGGTATTTCTCTTCACAGGTAAAACACTCCCCCTTCCTCATCTTTTCATTCACTTCCACTGGGGACAGCTTGTGAAATGTCCTCTTTCCTCTCTAACCTTCACTGCCTGCCTTAGCTGCCATTCCAGAATCAGCTCCCTTTCCTCCCACAGTGGGTCCTTCCCTCCAATTCTTTTGATTCCAAAAACTAGGCTTCTGTACAGAAAACCCCTTTCCATTATTTCTTGGCACCTTGGCCAAAACCCTTATCTTTTCTTCCACTTGTCTTGCCTTCCCCATGGCTTCCATCAAATTCCTTGGGTCATGCAACCTCACCTCAGCACTTACTTCTTCTTTCAGACCCTTCAAGAAAACTTCCACCAAAAACACCTCATCCAGCCCCTTAACTGTCCCTACCAACTTTTCAAATTGGCTAATGAAATCTTGAACTGCCTCCTCCTGCTTCAAAGCTAATAAGGTCTGAAAAGGACTCCCTATCATTGATCCTTGAAACCTCTGAGTAAGTGCAGAAACAAATCCTTCCCAAGACTGGTTCGGATTTCTCTGCTCCCACCATTGAAACCACCCCAGGGCTTCTCCTTCCAAAGCCACCAGAACCAACTCCATCTTTTCTTCTTCGTTTATCTCCTGCAGACGGAAGAATCGCTCCACCCTGGCCAACCACCCAAACACATCCTCCCCCACAAAGTCGACATCTCAAGATTCCGCCAACGTGACCCACTGTCTCGTTCTCTCCTCCGCAATTTGCCCCCTGGTTCCCCTTCGTGCGCATCGCCGGGCGATACTTGTTTCTCCAGCGCCATCGTGAGCCTCTGCATCATCGCCTCCATCGTCCCAAACAGTGTTTCCATCACCTCGCGATTCTCCTCCAGGGCCCTCTCTATCGCATCCACCCGAGCTTCCATTTTCGCACCGCCTTTGGCCACCATTAACACCTCACAAATCCAGAATCGGAGCTCTAATACCAGTTGTTAGAAACTGGACCAGAGAACAAGAAGAAGAAAACTGATTTGTAGTGATGAACAAACAGTTACAACAGTCTTGAGTGAATTCGAGGCACTCAACCTCCAACCAGTAATTTCCCAACCCCTCTCTCCTCTCTTTCTCCTCTATTTATAGTATTCCCCCTTAGTAACTAACTGACAGTTGTTTCTCAGTTACTACTAACAACTTATAACAGAGCAACTAACTAACTTTTTCTTCTATTATACACTTGACCCCATCTATTCTTATATCTATCATAACTCCAAATGAAAGCCAAGTTTAAACCATCAGCACTTCATATGCATTACATTACATTACCTCAATATGGGAGTATCCATCATGTTCAATAGAGGTTATACATCCAAACATATTGTAGCATAAGAAACGTCTTTTGCCAGGTTGCACAGGAGTAGATCCTGGTTGAAATGCCTCCTGCATCTTTCCCTTGGATGTTACCATGGTGCTTCTAAATCCCATATTCCCACTATCCAAATTTTCCTTGCTTGATCGATTTCGTTTCTTGTGAGTATCAACCTTCGGATATGATACAATTTCCTCATCTCCATCCTCAACTAAATTTTCCTTACTCAGAGACTGTTTACGTGATCTTTTCCTGCTAGGTGGCTCAGACTCCTCATTACTATTTCCACCAATATCACTCAAGTTTCCACTTGCACTATTTTCAGGATCCTCCTCATCAAAATAAACAACCCCATTGCTTTTGTTCTTCACAGGTATATCCTCGGTTGGAGACTTCATAGACGAAGGAATAACATTGTCCCAAATACCATACTTCCCCATAACATCAATGACAGCCAATGCATTCCCAGTTGGCTTCCATGCCATGCAACACACTCTCTCATCAAACTTCTGTCTGTCAATGTCCTGCTTCTTGCTAACATCCCAAATCAGAACCTGCCTGTCTAAACCAGAGGTAGCAATGTACTCACCATTGGGTGACCAACACAAGAAACATATTGGCTGTATGTGATCACCTCTCAAAAAAAACACCTTCTCTGCAGTGTCCATATCATACATTACCACATCATTTTTCAACCCAGGAACAGCTAAGGTCTCACCATTAGGACTCCAGCAAAGAACATTCATTGTTGAAACATCCAGCCCAGTGTTAGGAGCTATGCCTTTGAGGTTATGAATGACTTTCCCAAACTGAAGCTCCCACAAAATAACAGTTCCAGTTAAATCCCTTAGCCATTAGTGTAACGCCTGGCCACTTGTAGGATCAACGACTGTCCCCACATACCAACACAAGACTTTTCAGTGTGCTTTGTCCTCACTCACACACTTCCTGAGAAACTTCCCAGGAGGTCACCCATCCCAGAATTGCTCCAAGTCAAGCACGCTTAACTGTGGAGTTCTTAAGTTATGGGCTACCGAAAAGTAGATGCACCTTGTTGGTATAGGTAGTACCTATTAAGTCCTTTAAGTTATCCTCAACTGTACAGTCCCATACCTGCACAGCCTCTGGATCCCTCTCGTTCGGGTGTGTATTCGATTCATTCATGTACCCCTTCCACTGGAAGCCTGCCAGGAGCCGCTCCTTGTCCGTGCCTCATTGCACCGGCGATCACTCCCCGCCCTCGTCAGCGCCCGGGATGTTACAATTAGGGTCAAAAGCCAAGCTAGTGATAGACCCTTTATGTCCTTTAAGAACCCTTGCAATGGTACCATCAAATGTGTTAATAAGTTTGATACCCTCATCATCACCAGCCGCAGCCAGCATGCTCCCTGATTTGTTAAACGCCAGGGAACGTATTGGAAGTGTAAACCTTGAAATATTTCTCTCAAACTCTCCACCTGCCAAGCATCAATCCTAAAATCCTTTAAATTAAAACCTTGAAACATGTATCTAAAAATTTAAAACAGTGACAAAAAGAACACTCACTCGAGTTAAGAGTGCACTGGGAAGAGCTTATGAAAATAAACCATGTTTATAAGGAGCTATTTTCAACTTATTTCAATAAACTCTCCAAAATAACATATGAACTTCCTATTTGATTATATAAACATCTTGTGGATAAATACTCACATGATAATCACTCATTCGATAAATACTTAATTAATTTGTTTAGCCAAACATATGGCAATATGGCATAGTACCAGTCCAAAATGAAATTGGTCAAATTAACTCAGTTCATATTCACAGATAACATAAAAACATCTTGTAAGAACTTATCAAATTAACTCATGACATATACATGTTATTTTTTTTTTTTTACCGAGAGACATTCTTAACATATTAACATAGTATTATTCCAAAATGCAATTAATCAAAATTCAAGTTATTTAATCAACCTTTTGCCAAACCCAATTGGTTCAGTTCCCAAATAAGGAAAAAAGGGAGTAGAATACCGGGATACTTGTAGAGTTTGACGGAATGATCGACGGATCCAGAGGCGAGGCAAGTGGAATTGGGGCTGAGGGCCAGGGCGGTGACGCCATCGCGGTGGTAGCGGAGGGTTTTTGGAGCGAGGGAGGGGAAAAGGGGGTCATGGATGCAGACGGCGATGTCGGAGGAGGACGCGGTGACCAAGTGCTTCGCTTTCTGGTCCCACAGGACGGAGCAGAACGACGCGGGGCCGCCCTTCGAGGGGTGGGCCTCCTTCAGCTTCATCGACCGGACCTTCATGGCGTCGTCATCGTTAATGGGTTCGGTTCGGTTCGGGTTGGGTGGAAAGGGCGAGAAAGGAGTGAGGTTTGTTTTTGAGGGAAATAGATCTAAAGCTGAAGGTGAATTGTTTTGCGCGCCAAATGGGGTTTGTGTTTTCGGGACTTGGCGGGAGGGGTGGAAAGGTAATTTACATGTTTGTTCTTGACTTTTGAGTTTGGACATGGGTAAGCAGTGGAGGATTTTTCTTCCTACTCAAGTCAAGTTTTTTCATACACCCAGCAAAAAAGAAAGTGAAAAATCATTTTTATCCTTAACTTAAACCCATACATTATAACCTCGCACCATTCACAATCCACCAACCTCCTTTTCCTCTTTGTTCTCATTCACCATTCATCAACGCCCTCACTCCATGCTCGTTGCGTCATTTTCTCCTCCTCTTAGCTTCATTTCTTGACAATCGTCTACTGCACTTCGTTCATCTCTGTCATTGTCGCTACTGTGAATTCATGTTTTTTTCATTTTTTGATTGTCAGTTGCTCGTACGGATTGGACAATCCAAATGTGTTTATTTATTTATTTAAAATTTCAATTGATAATAATAAATTAATAAATTTGATTCATATGTAATAACTTAATTATGTTATCATATTCTTAAATAGTTATAATTATTTATCAAACACATTTTAGGTTCTAACCAAGATATTTACTTGCACATTAACAAAAGTAATTAAAAAGGTCAAGTTAAATTGATTGAACTATGTTATATAAAGTTTATGATATTTTTTTTTATTCTTATACGGATTAAATAAAATATTGTTCAAAAATAAAATTAAGAACTTAAACATTAATTAAGAGAATTTAATAGTTAATAAATTAATACGTATGTGTTTTATTTTTAAAAAAATTGAATTGCTAATAATAAATTAATTCTTATGTGTTTTTTTAATTTCAATTGATAATATTAAATTAATAAGTATGTTTTTTATTTTTTTAAAATATTTCAGTTCATAATAATAAAATAATATGTATGTTTTTATTTATTTTTTAAAATTTTAATTCATAATAATAAATTAATCTGTATGCATTTTTGTAAAATTTCGATTGATAATAATAAATTAATATGTATGTATTTTTTTTTTAAAATTTGAATTGATAAAAATAAATTAATATGAATGTGTTAATTTTTTTAAAATTTCAATTGATAATAATAAATTAATACATGTGTTTTTTATAACTTAGAATTCATAATAATAAATTAATGTGTATGTTTTTTTTTTTTGAAACTTTGAATTCTATGAAAATAATTGAAATTAATTGCAAATATTTGTAATTGAATTTTGTTGAAGTTTAGGGTTGATTTGAAGTGTTAGACTAAGAATTTTGGAAAATTTGTAGATTATGGTTAGAACAAGAGGATTGCGTCAGACTTTAGGTAGAATTGTAGACAAAGCCTTAGGTAAAGAGGTTAGTGGTAATGAATAAAAAGCCCCTCAGCGCCAAAGGCCGACAACATCAGTACGAAGACAACAGGTAAATGTTGCTGTTCTTGAGGATGTTCTTGCTCACGAGGCTCATGAGGAGCCTCACATTCCAGTTATAAAGGATGGAGGTGTTGATTTAGAGGGTTTTCTAGGCAGGCCGCAAGATACATCATTATTGACAATGTATGCTGATCATGTGGCATCTAGAGTGTGGGCAGGAGAGGTACTAATGTCTTCAATTATTTCTCTATTTACATATTTTTGTCATTTTGATTGCTGTAATTAATTATAACTATTTGTAGGAACATGTTGAGTTAAAATTGGCTTCTTATGGAAGGAAAATGCAGCAATTTGGAAGGCCTGCACTTGAAATTGAAGGTTTAGTAGCTAGTACAGGCTTAAGCCGTCTAATTAGATGCTAAGTGGAAACATGAGACAAGGGACTGCTGTCTGCTTTTGTGGAGAGATGGTACAAGGAAACTAGCAGTTTCTAGCTGCCCGTAAGAGAGGTGGCCATTACCCTGGAGGATGTGGCATCGTTGTTGCATCTACCAATTATAGGTACCTTCCAAACCTATGATGTAATAGATGTAGAGGAGGCAATGCAATTACTAGTTGAGTTGCTTGAAGTCACTGTAGAATAAGTAAAAGCTGAGATTTAGCAATGCCACTGAGCATATGTTCAACTTTCTTGGCTGCGAGACTTTTATCATCTCAAATGTCAGTAAAGGCAATGGGCTCTAGCAGCTAGAGCATATTTGCTGCATCTTATAGATTGCACATTTTTTGTTAACAAGAGTGTCACATAACGGTGTGATATTCTTGGACGCATTTCATGACCTACAACAGTCTTGAGGATTTTCATGGGGAGCGGTTGCACTCATTCACATGTATGACAATCTAAATTATGAGTCTCAACACCACAACAAACATCTTGTAGGATATTGTTGGATATAGGGGGAGCAGGAAGAAGATGAAGCTAAAGAAGAAGCTTGTGCCTTAGAAGAAAGATTTTAGCTTTTCACATGCCAAGGAAATTGTAATTTGATTAAGTGTATGAGAGACAAATCTTATGATCCTTGCATTGCATGAACATGATCATTAACATGCATACATGATTTCAGTAAAACATTAAAGCTATTCATGTTTTCAAAAGAAACTAATTTCTCATGGTTAATTTTTTGGAAAAACGAAATCTCATTGCTTTAATCGATTACACAATGATATAATCGATTACCAGCTATTGCTTTAATTCTGGAAAAGCCACGAAGAACATTTTAATCGATTACAGGCTTCTTGTAATCAATTACATAGTACAAAATGAAAATCATGTTTCACTGTCTTAATTGATTACCATGATATCATAATCGATTATTTAAGTTCTTTGTTAAATATGCATGACTGCTTTAATCGATTACCACAATCCGTAATCGATTACTCAAGCTTGTTGCAAAACTGAACCTGACTACTTTAATCGATTACAACTCGGATTAATCGATTAATTTGCTCGTTGCAGTTCCCAGGTTGTGCTAAGAACATTTAATCAATTATTTGGCAATTTAATCGATTACATAAGATAATTTAATCGATTACTTGGCGCTTTAATTGATTACATTTTGCTATAAACATTGATTATAAATAGATTGAAGGCTTGTCTGAAAATACAACTTACATACTTCGATATTTCTGAGCATATACAAGCCTTCTCAAAGTTAGAAAGGATTTTCTGAGTTAACAAAGCTCTTGTCCCACTTTTTAATCTTCATGGTGTATTGAAAGATTTCTTGGGCAAGATTTTCAAAGAAGTTTTGAAGAGAAAGTTCTGAAATTGATTTCTGCATTTCAATTGTGATTGGTAAACCATATTCATTCATATTCATTGGATCATCAGGTTGTCTCTCTCCATTATCTCTTGTTGTAATTTCTTTTTGTATTCTTGGTAGTTTGAAACTATTGTAAAGGGTTCTTTAAAGCTTTTTCTAGAATGGGTTTCTCTAGAGGGAAGAGTAGAGAAGGGTTCTCTATGTCTTGATTATTAGGAATCTAATAGGATTTTAGATTTCTGTTCTTTATCTAGGGTTGATAAAGAGTGGTTGTTGTAAAGCTTGTAAGAACTGAAATTTTATAATAGTGGAACTCTAATCTATGTTGAGTTTAAGGGAAGCTGCAAGAAGATTGAAGCAAGGTTTTAGGCTTGATGTTTTAGCTTTTTACATGCCCAATCATTTGAAGGCATTTGTAATCTGTCTAAATGGTTCAAGTGCATTGCCTTGTAATCTTTCATTAGCATGTGCATTCTCATGATCATGCATACATGGTTTTTGATCTTAAATAAATCAAATGGTTTTATAAAAAAAGTTAAGTTCTCAATGGCTATGTTTTGAAAAAAAGCAAAACTTACTGCTTTAATTGATTACACAATCATTTTAATCGATTAAAGACATTCATACAATTCTGGAAAAGCATTGAAGAACAATTTAATCAATTACAGGCTTCTTGTAATCGATTACATAGTGTTTTATGAAAAACCATGCATTACTGGAATAATCGATTATCTCATTATGTAATCGATTATTTTAATTCGTTTATCTTGATGCTGTTCTGGTTTAATTGATTACAGTACAGATTAATTGATTATTTTGTTCATGAAACCCTTTCCAGAAAGCTGAAGAACATATTAATCGATTATTTAGTTGTTTTAATTGATTACATGTTGCAAAATAATTGATTACACCAGCGGATTAATCGATTATTGTTAGTTAAATCAGTTTTATATAAAGCTTTGTGAGTCTATTCTCTATAAATAGATAATGAACGAATTGTTCTACAGAGATGAGTGATTTACCCAAAAGACAAAAAGCTTTCTAAGAGTTTCAGAAACTTATTTTTGAGTGAAAAACATTTCTTGTAAGGATCAAGAATTCTGATTTTTTTGTGAAGATGTGTTAAAGAAAAGAAGGTTTTCAAGATAGTGATTCTGAGCTATTGTTTTTTACAACCTGGATAATGTGGTAATCTCAATTCATTTCATTCATTCATACATGAAAGATTACAGATTGTGTTTATCTTGAACCTATCTTTTTAGATGTTCTAACATTTTTTCTGTTGTATTTTGATATATCAATTTGTTTCTTGTCAAGCATACTAAAGTAGGGTTTTCTAGGTTTGAGGTTCTGAGTAGAGTTCTCAGTATCTTGGTGATTTGTATTCTAATAGGGTTTTAGAATTCAGTATCTTTGTCTAGTGTTGATAAAGAGAGTCACTTGTAAATTGCTTGTAAAAGATTCTTTGATATAGTAATTACTCTAACCTAGTGTGGGTTGGAAGCAACTGGGTGTAGCCTCCAAGGTTGAGAGGTGAACCAGTATAATTGCATTGTCTCTTGTTTAAAATTCTGTATGTTTCATAGCTTGTTGTTGTGAAATCAAAATATTATTATCAAAGAAACAAATTCTGTCATTGCATTCTTATCAAAGGTTGATCTTGGGTGAAGAAAGATTTTTGGACTTTACAAAAGGGTGAACAAGTGATACAATCCAAGTTTTAATTTCGCAATTTGTTTCAGAAAGTTTTAAATATCCAGTTTAAACCAATTCACCCCCCTCTTGGTTTTTTTGCAGTATATTCATTGTATTTTCAATTGGTATCAGAACTGGTTCTTGAAAGTTATTCAAGATCACTTTCTTGTTAAAAGAAAATGAATACTACTCAAATAACTTTTAGAGAGGGAGCTTCTCTCAATCGTCCACCAATGTTTGAGGGTGAGCATTTTAGTTTTTGGAAAAATCGAATGCAAATCTTTATTCAATCCAATGATCCCGGTGCATGGAATGCAATTGAAAAAGGTCCTTTGGTTCCTATGAAAACTATAGATAATAAACTGGTTCCGAAAGAGTGGGATGAAATGACAGATGCTGAAAAAAGGATTGTGCAATATGATTTTAAAGGCAAAAATATGATAACATCTGCTTTGTCTTCTAATGAATTTTTTAAAACTATGAGATGCAGGAGTGCAAAAGAAATGTGGGAAATGCTAGAAGTAACTCATGAAGGTACAGATGAAGTCTGGAGATCAAGGAAGCATGCCTTGATTCATGAGTATGAAATGTTCAAAATGAAGAATACCGAAACCATTTCTCAGTTGCAAAAAAGATTCACTCATATTGTCAATCATCTTCTTGGCCTTGGAAAGACCTTTGATACTGAAGAATTAAACATCAAAATCTTGAAGTGTCTCACAAGACCATGGCAACCAAAAGTTACAGCTATCAAGGAGTCAAAAGATTTATCCAAAATATCCATGGTTGCATTGTTTGGTAAGCTACTTGAATATGAAATTGAAATGTCACAACTAACCAATGCTGAAGATGCAGAAAAGAAACATAAGAGCATAGCTTTGAAAGTTGCATCATCTAAGGTTGAAATAGAAGAAGATTCAAGTGAAGAAGATGGAGATGACAACATGAATCTTATTGTCAAAAAGTTCAGCAAATTTATGAGAAGAAACAAGAATAGAAAGTTTACTAAGTTCAACAAGAAAAATGACAACATCAACAACAACA
>QARZ01041009.1:160176-184501 GCA_013407115.1 Glycine latifolia
GCTTTGAAAGTTGCATCATCTAAGGTTGAAATAGAAGAAGATTCAAGTGAAGAAGATGGAGATGACAACATGAATCTTATTGTCAAAAAGTTCAGCAAATTTATGAGAAGGAACAAAAATAGAAAATTCAAAAAGTTCAACAACAACAACAATAAAAAGAGTGAAAGCAACACCTCCACCAACTTTACGTGTTTTGAATGTGGAAAGCCTGGACACATAAAATCTGAATATCTAATCTTCTTAAAGAAACAACAAGGTGAGTGGAAGTTTAAGAAGGAAGGAAAGCCAAAGAAAGCCTACATTGCATGGGAGGATAATGAATCAACAAGTTCTGAGTCAAGCAGTGAGAATGAAGAAGAAGCAAATGTATGCTTCACTTCAACATTGAGTGATGATGATTACTCAAGTGCTGAATTTGAGGTAAGTTCTCAATATGATAACATTGTTGATGCTTTTCATGAAATTCATAACGAGGCTCAAAGGCTAGCAAAGACAAATAATAAGCTAAAAGGATATCTAAGATGGCATATCACCAAACTTGTAGAAATGCAAAGGGAACTTTGTAAGTTGAAAGAGGAGAATGAAAAATTTCTTTCAAGTTACAAGGCCAATGGTTGTATATGTCCTTCTTCCTCTTTTAAGGCAGAAAAATGCAAATTGTTACAAGATGAGTTTGATGCTTTCAAAAGAAGCCAAGGAGAAAAGTATATGTTACTTCTTTCAGAAAATAACTATTTGGTTGATCTTTTGAGAAGGCTGTATAGAGGAAAATGCAACTTGGCTGAAATGTTAAGTGTGCAAAAATATGCTGGAGATACTTCTAGTTTGGGATACAAACATGGTTCAAAATCTTGTGGAAAAATCATATTTGTACCACCAAAACAGTCGACTCAAATGAGCTTTTATAAATCAAAGATTAATCAAAATGCTTACTTTGAAAGATCATCAAGAGCTGTAACTTGTAACTATTGCATGAAAAAGGGACATACATCTTTTAAATGCTATGCAAGAAAATATTATGTGCCAAATGAAGAATGTATTTGGGTGAAAAAGGAAAAGAAAATAGCTAACCCCTGTGGACCCAACCTCAATTGGGTACCTTTCCTTGTTACTTGATTTGAATTTTGCAGGTGTGTCTAAGAGCAAAATCATCACTATGGTATCTTGATAGTGGCTGCTCTAGGCACATGACAAGTGATATTTCGATGCTTACAAATGTTATACTAAAAGATGGAGGATTGGTCACCTACGGTGATAATAAAAAAGGGAAGATAATTGGAGAAGGAAGCATAGGAGACAACCTCAAAAACTATTATCCGATATGTCTTATATGTTGAAGGCTTGAAACATAATCTCCTAAGCATAAGTCAATTATGTGACAAAGGTTTTAAAGTGTCATTCAATGACAATTGCTGTTTGATTTGTGATAGTCAAAGTGGTGAGGTTATCCATGTTGGTAAGAGAAAGGGTAACATTTATGTTTTGTCCATTGACCATGCATTCATTCATAAGACTAACTGTCTTGTAAGTAAAATTGATGAAACTTGGTTATGGCATAGAAGAGTTAGCCATATAAATATGCATCATATAAATAAGCTTGTGAAAAAGGATTTGGTCATAGGCTTACCTAAGCTTAAGTTTGAGAAGGATAAAATATGTGAAGCTTGTCAAAGAGGGAAACAAACAAAGAATTCTTTTCAAAGCAAAAATGTTGTTTCTACTTATAGACCTCTTGAGTTGCTTCATATGGATTTATTTGGTCCTTCAAGAACCATGAGCTTGGGAGGAAATAACTATGGGCTTGTTATTGTAGACGATTACTCAAGATACACATGAACTTTATTCATAAGATCCAAGAGTGATGCATTCACAACATTTAGAAAATTAGCCAAGATAATTCAAAATGAAAAAGCTTGTAATATTGTTTCAATTAGAAGCGATCATGGTGGAGAATTCCAAAATGAATACTTTGAAAAATTTTGTGAAGAGTTTGGAATTAGTCACAATTTTTCAGCTCCAAGAACACGCCAGCAAAATGGTGTTGTGGAGAGGAAAAACAGATCCCTTGAGGAAGGTGCAAGAACACTTCTAAATGAAACAAACTTGCCTAAGCATTTTTGGGCTGATGCTGTAAGTGTGGTTTGTTATACTTTGAATAGAATTCTCAAAAGGCCTATTTTGAAGAAAACACCTTATGAACTATACAAAGGAAGGAAACCAAACATATCTCATTTGAGAGCATTTAGCTGCAAGTGTTTTGTATTAAACAATGGTAAAGATTCTCTTGGCAAATTTGATTCTAAAGCTGATGAAGCAATTTTTCTTGGTTACTCTTTGCAAAGTAAAGCTTATAGGATCTTTAATAAAAGAACATTGTGTGTTGAGAAATCTGTCCATGTCATTTGTGATGAATCTAACCCTTCCAAAGAGAATTTGGAGTGTGATGATGATGCAGGACAAAAGGAAGAATTTTTGCAGGTTAATGATCTGAATGAGAAAGAAAAAGCTGAACCAAATGATGTATTGGAACAGTCAACTCCTTTACAAAAGCACAAGGATTGGAGGACAACTAAAGATCTTTCTCTTGACAATATAATAGGGGAAGTATCCAAGGGAGTTTCTACTAGATCCTCTTTAAGAAATCTTTGTTGTACCATGAATTTTGTTTCACAGATTGAACCATAAAGCATTGATCAAGCTTTGCTGGATGAACATTGGTTAATGGCTATGCATGATGAGTTAAAACAATTTAAAAGAAATGAAGCTTGGGAGTTAGTCCCTAGAACATCAACTCATAAACCTATTAGCACAAAATGGGTTTTTCAAAACAAGCTGGATGAAAGTGGAATCATAGTAAGGAATAAGGCTAGATTCGTTGCTAAAGGATACAACCAAGAGGAAGCCATAGGCTATGATGAAACTTATGCTCCAGTAGCTAGATTAGAAACCATTAGGTTGTTACTTGCATATGCATGTTTGATGAATTTCAAATTGTTTCAAATGGATGTCAAAAGTGCATTTTTAAATGGTTACATGGAAGAATAAATATATGTAGACTAGCCCCCTGGATTTGTTGATCACAAACATCCTAACCATGTTTTCAAATTAAGAAAAGCTTTGTATGGTTTGAAACAAGCACCAAGGTCTTGGTATAAAAGGTTATGCAAATTTCTGCTTGAACAATCTTTCATAAGAGGTCAAGTTGACAAAACCTTGTTCATCAAGAAAAGAGGAAATGATATCTTGCTTGTTCAAATCTATGTATATGACATTATTTTTGGTTCAATTAATCAATCTATGTGCAGAGAATATTCAGTCTCAATGCAGAGTGAATTTGAGATGTCAATGATGGGGGAACTTACATTCTTTCTAGGACTTCAAGTTGAAATTAAAGAATGGAACCTTCCTTAGTCAAGCCAAGTACTGTCTAGGGATGATCAAGAAGTTTGAAATGAAAAATTGCAAGGATGCTGCAACACCATTGGCAACATCTACCTATCTTGATTCAGATGACAAGGGAAAAAGTGTTGATAAGTCTAAATACAGAGGAATGATTGGATCCTTGTTATACTTAACTGCTAGTAGACCTGATATTATGTTGAGTGTTTGCTTGTGTACTAGATATCAAGCAAATCCCAAAGAATTTCATCTAACTGCAGTAAAGAGGATCCTCAAGTATCTCAAGTCTACACCAAGAGTAGGACTTTGGTATCCAAAAGGTACATCTATCAGCTTGATTGGATATTCTGATTCTGACTTTGCAGGATGCAAATTGGATAGAAAGAGTACCAGTGGAACATGCCACATGTTAGGAAGCTCATTGATTTCTTGGCACTGCAAGAAGTAATCATGTGTTGCCTTATCCACTGCTGAAGCTGAATATATTTCTACTGGAAGCTACTGTGCACAAAGTCTTTGGTTGAAGCAACAACTTCAAGACTTTGGTGTTGAGATAAAGGAGATACCATTGTTGTGTGATAACATAAGTACCATCAACATATCCCAAAATCCTATTATGCACTCAAGGACCAAGCACATTGAGATCAGTCATCATTTTATCAGAGATCATATCCAAAAGGGTAACATCAAAATTGAGTTTGTTGAAACCAACTATCAATTAGCTGATATTTTCACTAAACTTGTGGATAGAGATAGATTCTGCACACTTAGAAACATGCTAGGGATACTAGATGAATCTAGTGTGTGTTAAGCTTGATGTGTATATGCTCATCCACATAAACTTGCATCATTTAGTGGCCATTCATCTCAAAATCATACAAATTCAAAATTTGCTGCATAATCACTATTCACACTGATAATTTTACTGTAATAATCGATTAAGGCACAAAATAATCGATTAAATGAACTTAAAAAACTGTTTAGAATGATATTTGTGCTTAGGTAATCGATTACCTTAGTAGGATAATCGATTATTCTTCATGAAATTTTTTTTCTAGAAAATGAATGTCACTGGAATAATCGATTACGCCATAAAAATAATCGATTACATAAGCTTAAAATCCTTTTATAAAATTTCAATTCACTGGAATAATCAATTACGGCGAATGGTAATCGATTACATTGGATGCAAGGTGTCTGAAAACTCAAATCCTCACTGGAATAATCGATTACACTTCGAAATAATCGATTACAGCCTTTGTTTATGAATTAATCGATTACATAAGCATATAATCAATTATTCATGGAGTTACTGCAGAATCTGCAGATTTTTATTGGAAATTGAAACTGCCCAACTGCCACCAAATTCAAATTTTGAATCCTCTGTGCTTTAATTTTAGTGGGTTAATTCGAAATAACTGTTACACATTTCAAATTTTAATTTTGGAGCCCAAATTCATCTATATAAACAGCCTATGTTGAAGGGAATAAACACACCATTCTCATCTTCAACCTTAAGCTTTGCTGTGTTGTTCCTCTTCTGAGTCTAGAAACTCTGTTCAAATAAGCCTTTCCTCACATTGTCATTATGTCTGCTTCTAAAAGAACCAAAACCTCTAAGAGAAAGAGTGCTGAAACATCCAATCCTGTAGTGAATAGGTTAGATCATTGGTTTCCTAGTGAGCGTGAGAAGATGACCTATCTACAATTCAATGCCACCAAACTGATATGTCCACCTAAACCTCTTGACCTTGGTTGGTTCACTAGAGAAGGTTTTCAATTCCCTGCCATGCTTGAAAACCAAGGTTTGAAGAAATTTATTGAGATGAAGGGTACTTTCTACCCTGAGTTAGTGAAGGTGTTTTACACCTATTCTAAATTTTCCATGGAGGAGACTATCTTGTCTCAAGTAAATGGAGTGGCCATGGAAATCACTCCTGAAGTTTGGCAGGAGGTTGTTGTCATTTCCTTTGAAGGAGAAAGGAAATTTGAGGAGGAAGCTGAAGGATATAATAGAGTGGAGACCTACAGAGGGATGCTTCTTGACCCTCAAATGAGGCTGAAGTTGAGGCTTAGCACAGGTCCTATGACTCATGAGGACAGACTTCTACATTACATCATCACCTACATCTTGACTCCTAGGTCCACTAATCATGCACAAGCCACAGATGATGATATTCAGATTGTGTATGGTCTGAAAAATGGTATTCAGATGAACTGGATTCTCATTATTCAGGAGATCATGCTTAAGTCCAAAAGGTTGATGAATTACCCATTTCCATATGCTGTCCTGATTTCCAGATTTATTGATTACTTTAAGATTGATGTAACTAATGAGGTTGTTGACAACATAAATTCCAGCAATAGTCTCATTAAGGAGAAACATCTTACCAAGCTTGGAATGGTTAAAACACCTTATGGATGGCAGATGGCTGGACAACAATTGCCTCCTGTTGATGCTGAAGAGGAAGCTAATGCAGAGAAGAGGCTGAAGGTTCTACTCAACCATCCTATAGTCCTTTTGAGTCTCTTATGATTCAAAAGATGGATGCACTGTTGTCTCTTCATCATGAGCATAGAGCTGAGACAAATTCATCTATGGAAGAGATGAAATCTAGATTGGAAAACATAGAAGCTAGGCTTGTACTTGATGATATGGATAAATAAGCTTAGGTTGCTTTTTTTTTTTTCTAGTTGCTGCTTTATTATGCTCTTGTTGTCTTCTGTCAATCATTGCTTTGTTTGCTGTTTGTTTCAGTATTTTAAAATTTCAGTTTGTTTAATGTATTGTTTGCTTGTCTATTAATACAAGTAATTTTTTTTCTCTCCTTTTATTCTCCTTGTTCATACTATAATCATTTTTGTCTTTGATAAGCCAAATAGGGGGAGATATAATTGTAATAAGTTTAGAGGGAGAGCATGAAATTGTTGAAATATTGTATGTTACATGTATTGCATGTATGCTTTTAACTTTGAAAAAATCTACCCAAGTTAAGGGGAGCATATTTTAAATGGAATGATTGATGCTTATGCTTGTTCTTGCAAAAAGCTGACTTAGATTTCAGGAATAATTCATCCCTCTAAAGAAATCAAAAGATTAGACAAATGGACAATTGATTTGGCATGCTCAAATCCAAAAATGGGGAGATTCTTGAGTTTAAGGGAAGCTGCAAGAAGATTGAAGCAAGGTGTTAGGCTTGATGTTTTAGCTTTTTACATGCCCAATCATTTGAAGGCATTTATAATCTGTCTAATTCGTTCAAGTGCATTGCCTTGTAATTTTTCATTAGTATGTGCATGCTCATGATCATGCATACATGGTTTTTGATATTAAAGAAATCAAATGGTTTTAGAAAAAAGTTAAGTTCTCAATGGCTATGTTTTTTAAAAAAGCAAAAATTACTGCTTTAATCAATTACACAATCATTTTAATCGATTAAAGACATTCATACAATTCTGGAAAAGCATTGAAGAACAATTTAATCGATTACAGGCTTCTTGTAATCGATTACATAGTGTTTTATGAAAAACCATGCATTACCGGAATAATTGATTATCTCATTATGTAATCGATTATTTTAATTAGTTTATGTTGATGCTGTTCTGGTTTAATCGATTACAGTACAAATTAATCGATTATTTTGTTCATGAAACCCTTTCCAGAAAGCTGAAGAACATATTAATTGATTATTTAGTTGTTTTAATTGATTACATGTTGCAAAATAATCGATTACACCAGCAGATTAATTGATTATTGTTAGTTAAATCAGTTTTATATAAAGCTTTGTGAGTCTATTCTCTATAAATAGATAATGAACGAATTGTTCTACAGAGATGAGTGATTTACCCAAAAGACAAAAAGCTTTCTAAGAGTTTTAGAAACTGATTTTTGAGTGAAAAACATTTCTTGTAAGGATCAAGAATTCTGATTTTTTGTGAAGATGTGTTAAAGAAAAAAAGGTTTTCAAGATAGTGATTCTGAGCTATTGTTTTTTACAACCTGGAGAATGTGGTAATCTCAATTCATTTCATTCATTCATACATGAAAGATTACAGGTTGTGTTTATCTTGAACCTATCTTTTTAGATGTTCTAACATTTTTTCTGTTGTATTTTGATATATCAATTTGTTTCTTTTCAAGCATACTAGAGTAGGGTTTTCTAGGTTTGAGGTTCTGAGTAGAGTTCTCAGTATCTTGATGATTTGTATTCTAATAGGGTTTTAGAATTCAGTATCTTTGTCTAGTGTTGATAAAGAGAGTCACTTGTAAATTGCTTGTAAAAGATTCTTTGATATAGTAATTACTTTAACCTAGTGTGGGTTGGAAGCAACTGGATGTAGCCTCCAAGGTTGAGAGGTGAACCAGTATAATTGCATTGTCTCTTGTTTAAAATTTTGTATGTTTCATAGCTTGTCTTTGTGAAATCAAAATATTATTATCAAAGAAACAAATTCTGTCATTGCATTCTTATCAAAGGTTGATCTGGGTGAAGAAAGATTTCTGGACTTTACAAAAGGGTGAACAAGTGATACAATCCAAGTTTTAATTTCGCAATTTGTTTCAGAAAGTTTTAAATATCCAGTTTAAACCAATTCACCCCTTCTTGGTTTATTTGCAGTATATTCATTGTATTGTCAATCTAGTGTTGATTAGAAGAACTGGATGTAGCTTCTCTTGAGAAGTGAAATAGTATAAATTATTGTGTTGGTTTTCTATTCTTTAAACTCTTGTTATCTTGATCATTAGTTCTTGGTATTATTTTCATTACTCAACAAGTTCTATTTTTTAAGCAATTGTTTTGGGCTGAGTGGTTTGATTGATTTGAATCATTCTTGGTTTTATTGTGATTAAGATCCTATAACTCTAATTTTTTACATAATTTTTAAAAGACCAAGGTTAAACCAATTCACCCGTCTTGGTTATTGTCAGTATTCCTATTGTTTTCAATTGGTATCAAAGCAGGTTCTTGAGTGTTATTCAAGATCACTATCTTTCTTTATAAAGAAAATGAATACCACACAAATTACCTTCAAGGAGGGTGCCTCGCTCAATCGTCCTCCGATGTTTGAAGGAGAACACTTCAGTTTTTGGAAAAATAGAATGCAAATATTCATTCAATCAAATGACCCAGGTGCTTGGAATGCAATAGAAAAAGGTCAATTGATTCCTATTAAAATTGTTGGTAATGATATGATTCCCAAAGAATGGGATGAAATGACAAATGTTGAAAATAGAGCTGTCCAATATGATTTCAAAGCTAAGAACATGATTACTTCTGCACTTTCTTTTGATAAATTCTTTAGAACTGTTAGGTGCAAAAGTTCAAAGAAGATGTAGGAGATGTTGGATATAACTCATGATGGTACATATGAAGTAAGAAGATCAAGGAAGCATGCCTTGATCCATGAGTATGAAATGTTCAAGATGAACTCCACAGAAAACATATATCAGCTTCAAACAATATTCACTCACATAGTAAATCATCTTCTTGGTCTTGAAAAGATTTTTGATGCTGAAGAGTTGAAGATCAAAATCTTGAAGTGTCTCACAAGACCATGGCAACCAAAGGCGACAACAATCAAAGAATCAAAAGATCTATCCAAAATGTCAATGACTGCACTTTTTGGTAAGCTTCTTGAGTATGAACTTGGAATGTCACAACTAACCAATGCAGAAGATGTAGATAAGAAACATAAAAGCATAGCCTTGAAAGCTGCATCCTCAAAAGTGGAAAGGGAAGAAGACTCAAGTGAAGAAGATGATGATGACAACATGAATCTAATTGAAAGAAAATTCAGCAAGTTTATGAGAAGAAACAAGAATAGAAAGTTCACAAAGTTCAACAACAACAATAACAACAAAAGGAGTGACAACAACAACAACACAAACTGTTGGATATAGGGGGAGCTGCAAGAACATCTAAGCAAGGCTGAAGTAATTGGCTTGATGTTTTAGCTTTTTACATGCCCAATCAATTTGAAGGCATTTTGTAATTTGTCTAAGTGGTTCAAGTACATTACCTTGTGATCCTTGCATTGCATTTGCATACTCACTTACATGCATTCGTATCTAGAATATAGGATTACCTATTTGCATTTGCAAAGAAAATTTCATGGCTTATGTTTTTGGAAAAATCAGATTGTGCACTGCGTTAATCGATTACATGCGTGTGTTTATTTCTGAAAAGCCATGAAGAACACTTTAATCAATTACAAGCAAGGGTAATCGATTACCAAGTGTTTTTTACAAATTATGCATTACTACTTTAATCGATTACCACTCTTCTGCAATCAATTACAAAGGCTTATTTCATATCTGAGCTTGACTGCTTTAATCGATTACCGTTCTTATGTAATCGATTACCAAAGCTTATTTTCACATACTTGATGACTACTTTAATTGATTACATCACGTATTAATCGATTATTTTGTTTGTGAAAATTTTCCAGAAAGCTCAAGAACGCTTTAATTAATTATCTGGTGTATTAATCGATTACTTATGTTAAAATAATCGATTACACTAACGTTTTAATCGATTACATTATGTTAAATCAGTTTTCTATTTAAAGCTTTATGGGTCTGCACTTTGTGAATAACAAAAAGAATACGAATTACTCTTAAGTTTGTGAGTGACCCAAAGTTTTCTAAGCTTTCAAAAGTTCAAGACACTGATTTACTGAGTGAAACACATCTTGTGTGAGATCAAAAGATTACTCATTTTTAGAAATGATGTGTTAAAGAAAAAAAGTTTTTCAAGAGAGTTGATTTTGAGCATTGGAATTCATACAACCTGGATTGATTGGTAACTTCGTTCATTCATTCATTCATCCATTAAGGATCATAGGTTGTGTCTCTCTTGAATCTTTCTTTTAGAATTTCCGAGTTTCAAATTCTGTTGTGAATATCAAATAGATTCTTTCAAGCTTTTTAAAGTAGTGTTCTCTGGGGATAAATATCTGAGTAGGGTTCTCAGGATCTTTGTGATTTGTTTTCTATAGTGTTTTAGAATTCAGATTCTTTATTGTAACGACCCCATATGCATCCAATTCATTAACCTTATAATATGGTCATAAGCGCAGCAATACTTAACGTAATTAAGTAAACACGAAAGCATAAAAAAAAACAAGACGTCATCTTACATCATACATTACAACTATAACATTATCTGTGGAATTTTTGTATACATCCTGGTACCTGGATTCTGTCCACAAGATACATCATAGTACAACCCATATTGGGTTACAAGAAGTACAACAAAATTGAGCCAACAGGCTCTCCAAAAAAAATCGCCTTCCAGAATCCACTTTCTCGAACCCGGCCTCGGCCTTTTGTCCAGGATCCTCAATTAATAGCCAAACCGGCCTCAGCCAACTCGGCCTCTCAATTGAGATCCGCTTGTTGGATATAGGGGGAGCAACTTAAAGCTTGAAGCTTAGGACTTGAAGAAGTGTTTTGGGCTTTTTCACATGCCTTGGAATGCCTTGGAAGATTATAAAATAAAGTGTTAAAGAGGTCAATCTGTTGATCCTTGGATTTCATGCATTTAATCATTTATGTGCCTAAAAGTTTTAACAAAGAATCAAAGCAATTTCTTACTAAAAGATTCAAAGAAGCAATGTTTTTGGAAAAATACAAATTGCACTGGTTTAATCGATTACACAGCAGTATAATCGATTATTTGCTTTGTTTTCAAATCTGGAAAAGCATTGAAGAACAATTTAATCGATTACCATCTATTGTAATCGATTATTTAGTGTTAAAAGAAAATTATTCTTCACTGCTTTAATCGATTACCGTGTACTGTAATCGATTACATAAGATTTTTTGAAAAGCTTGTTCTACTGCAATAATCGATTACCAGTTCTTGCAATTGATTAGACAAGGCTTTTATGAAATGCCGTGCTACTGGTTTAATCGATTACGAGTCGTATTAATCGATTATTTTGCTCTTTATTCAAACCCAGAAAGCCATGAACATTTTAATCGATTAAAATGGCAATTTAATCGATTACACAAGGTATTTTAATGGATTATTTGGCGTATTTAATCGATTAAAGTTAGTTACAAAGCTTTATTATAAATAGGAGTGAGGCTTGTTCTGTTTAGTGACTTGAAAAACACAAATTTCTGATTAAATACAAGCTTTCACCAAGATTTAAAGAGTTTCACTGAGCTAGTAATCTCTTGTCCCACTTCTTAATCCTCATGAGTTTTTGATTGATTACTTGGGCAAGAGTCTTTCAAAGAAGAATAGGAGAGCATGTTCTGAAATTTCATTTGATCATACAACTCTGTTGGTAATTCATTTGCATTCATAATCATTGATCATCAGGTTGTTTCTCTCCATTCTCTTTGGGTGTAATTCTATTTTGAATTTTCTGTATTTGGATGCTATTGTAAATTTGTTCTTAAGGCTTTTTCTAGAGTAGTGTTCTCTAGGGAAGAACAGAGTAGTGTTCTCTGGTTCTTGTTGTTAAGGTGTCTAATAGTGTTTTAGATTTCCTTTATTTATCTAGGGTTGATAAAGAGTAAATGTAATAAAGCTTGTAAGAACTGAAATTTATAATAGTGGAACTCTAATCTAGTGTTGATTAGAAGAAACTGGATATAGCTTCTCTTGAGAAGTGAACCAGTATAAATCCTTGTGTTGATTCTCTGTTCTGTAATCTCTATTGGCTATCTTGTTCATTGATTCTTGGTATTCTTATCATTACTCATTAAGTGATGTTTTGAGCTATTGATTTTCTGAGCTGAGTGAATTGATTGAATAAAAACTTTCTTGGTTTTAAAGTGATTAAGATCCTAACTCTAATTTAGAAAAGAAATTTCTAAAAGACCAAGTTTTAACCAATTCACCCCCTCTTGGTTATTGTGGTATTCTTATTGTTTTCACCGCTGAACAACCCCTACTCGGGTCTCTTACCCCGGACCTCGTCCTCTGATCTTTGGCTATCATCTGCAATAAAATATAATCCCCAACCGGGGTGAGATACAATCTCAGTAAACTCAGGGTTCTTGGAGTTACACCTCCCCCTAGTTCACTTCCACAGTACATGGCATTTACATTGGCATTACAATTAACATAGCCAACCCGACCTTTTAATAAAAACACAAGTATAACCATCTCAGCCTTTTAAGAAAAATAAAAGCATAGCCATCCCGACTTTCATAAACATCACATGTATATAATCACACCAACGTGCCATTCCAGCACAAATATACAAGTTCACCAGTGCACATTTCATGCACAAATGTATATCACCCGTGTAACATCCTCAAAATTATATTATAATTAATTGTGGAAATGTGATGATATTTGGATACAAATAAAAATGACTATATCACTCTTTCCATGAAGTAGAAATTACTAGAATACCCTTAAGATGAAAATTACAAAAATACCCTTGGATATTTTGAAAAATGACAGAAATGCCCTTGAGGTAAAAATTACGAAAATGCCCCTAGATATTTTAGTTAGATATTTTAAGGAAGAAATTACACAAATGTCCTTGGATATTTTGGAAATGACAAGAATGCCCCTAGATATTTTGGCTAGATATTTTGTGGTGGAAATTACACAAATACCCTTGAACATTTTGGATAATTACCATCACGTCCCAAGAATAACCATAATGCCCTTTAGGCCAAAAGTGACCAGATACCCTTTGAGAGTTTATGGAAACTTGATGGAAGGACAGAGCACTCTTAGATAGCATATTATTAAGAGATTTTGTGACAAGAAACCTTAGAATAGAATTTCTATGAATTTTATAAGGTGACAACTTTGAAATTATATTCAGAAGGATTTGGGCATCAGAAAAATATGGAAAAATGAGAAATAGAATCTGTGAAATTTTCTCTCAATTGAAGGATGTTTAGATTTATCTAATAAAATGATTTAGTAATTTTAATGGTCAGAGGAAAAATAGACCAATTGGAATTAAGATAAGAACAATCTTGTGCTTGAGGTCTGTATAGTACTCTGTAGAGATTGGTTATGAGTTATTTGTAATGAAACTAAAGATAATTTTTTGAAGATCTCTAGAGTTCTATTATTTCATATTATCTTTAGGTGAAAGAATTCAAATTAAATTTAACTTCTTACAAGGAATTACCATGTGAAAAACCATAAGTGGAATTAGATTTTACTTTAGCATCAAAAATGACATGTAATGGCATAAAAGGAAGGAAAACTTGTCATCCTACCCCTTAAGCTTGAATTTCACGTGTGGAATGATGTAGAAAAGGGGAGAAGATTCATGAATAAGCCACTTGTAAAGGCAAGCTTCATGAAGAAGACAAGTGGTGGACACTTGGAATATGTATACAAGATGAGAAGAAAAATCTTCTCTTATCTTCTTTGGTAGAACACGTGGACATATCTAGACGTTATTTCAACAATCCCAACGGTCAAAAGTTACATATGTTGGATAGTAGTGTACCTTTAAAATTTTAAAGAGATCCAACGGTTAACGAATCCAGGATTAGAATTTTACTAAAACAGGTTTGGGATAAACTCAAGAATGAAAGAAAAAGCATAAAAATCTTCCTTGGCAAGCTACTCCACGAAAATGCAAGAGAGATGGAGAAACTTCAGGAACTTGGACACTTGGATGGTGGATAATTAAGAGCCTTTATGATTTGGACAAGTGTAGGGACACTTGTAAAGGGGTGGACAAGTGGAAAGGTAAGTCATTATGGTGTAGGAGATATTTTTCCATAAAATGAATCCTAAACCACTATATAAAGGGGGAAGGAGGACCTAAGTGCAAGACATTCTCCAAGCTTTCCTCTCTACACCTTCACGTGAACATCCTCTCTTCATACTACCTTCATTTCATCTTTCTCCTTTAGAGTTAGAATCAAGTAAGAAAAGAAAACTCCACCTTCTTGACAAAATTTCGTGAGAAACCTAGCAACCTTAGGAAGAATTTTGACAAGCTTAGAAGAAGGATATCAAGGCTTCATCTCTAAGAGGATTTTCCAAGGAAGGAAGGAAGGAAGCCATTTATCCATTCTATTCTCAAGACTCAAACTCAGTTGAGGTAGGTTAAGCTTAAATCTCTAGTTGATCAATGGTTTGGATTAATTTACATGCTTTAGTAGGCTGATTTATGATTGATATTTAGGCTTGAATTTCGTGATGTTTAAAGGTTATCCTTTGATGAGAATATGTTGATTTAAGATATAAGATAGGCTATGATTTATATCCATCAATATTAGTAATGTATGGAAGCCCATTTGATGATCTTTTAAAGGAGATTTTTATGATACTTTAGGCTGTATGTTGATATTTTTATGAAACTATTTTGATTTAATTTTTGAAGTAGAGGATGAATGGTGTATATTTGAATGATTTAACTACTTGATGATTTGATTTTGAGGATTAATTATTTGATTTTGAGGATTAATTAGTGAGGTGGTAGGTGAAAGGAGAATTAAGATGTATACTAGGTGAGAATCTTTGTTTATAAAGGTTTAAAGGAATTAGATATTATTTATATTGAGGATTATTAGTTAGATTACTAACATAATTTTTTCTGTAGTTAAGGTTATTCTCTGGTTATGCATAAGTTAGTAATAATCTTACTTGATTAAGGTATGGTGGTGTAACCATACTCATAAGCTTAATAGATAAGATATGGTGGTGTAACCATACTTATGATATAAATGATGATATGATATATATTTTGCTTATGAATTTGATTTTTATGGATGTTGATATGTTGATGTGATTAAGATAGGTGGATTCATGTTTCCATGTTCCAAGTCCAGTACGAGGCTTTGGGGAAATAGAATCTGATGCTACATACAGTACGATATGTAGTACCCAGGTGCAAGGATATATGGCAAAATTCATGCATGTTTGGCTACATACAGTACGATATGTGGAGGCCATTTGCCCTGGGATAGTTCATCTCATGCATTCATATAGTTGCATATTGCTTGTGGATGTGTTTGATTTTTTTTGATTTTACTAACCTAATAATAGGGTCGGGATTTAGCTTTGCCTACTGAGAAATTTATTTCTCACCCGATCTGTTTCATGTTTTTTTTTAGATGGCAATGATGGACAGGTTCCATGAGGCCTTGGAGTAGTGAAGATATATAAAAGAAGTTATGAACTAAGCTGGATTTTTGAGAAAAGTAATGTACTTGTATTATATAAACTTTTGTATCAGAGACATTGGCTATGTATATGAGTAACAAATCTTTTGCAAATTTTACGTTTTAAAAATTTTACTATTATACGTTTCTTAGAAATTTACCCTTAAGTAAAAATAAAAATAAGTAAATATTTAGGTCGTTACAACCCATGCACATCTCATGCACTCAGATATATATGAATTGTTGAGAAGCTCAGCCCAGATGAGTCTTACACTCTCATATATGGTCCGCTTCCCTGGCCAGAGGGCTTCCTTAACCACAATACAAACAACACAGTGCAAATCATTTACATGTATGTTTCAATCAACAAGCAGTAACACATAATTTAAATACATGCACTGCATCATACAATAACCATAACTCCCTAGGGGTATGGTGGAACACAATCAAGGGATACCATCTCCCCAAGAATAAAGAGCTTACCTTCTCTAATTCCAGCACGTTCCTCTCCAACCTCGTGTTCACGACCACCGATATCCTCTTTATTACGCCCTACAACAGGCAAGAAAGATATCAAGAATAGTTTTCAACTATTTCATGAAAAGAACCCAGTTCCTTTCCAGATCTCAACCCTACACAACCAACTAGTGACTTGTAAACCCCACAAAGATCTATCCGGACATAACAAAATACCCAAAACCTAGAAAAGTTAACTCTCAAAGTTGAACCTTCATCACAACAACCTACTAAGCATACTTTTCCAAAGAAATATCACCCAAAACCAACCCTAACTCATATGGGTTATTTTTCCTCTCAACCCCAAACTTAAAGGAAACGGTAAAACTTACGCGTCTTACCTTAAAATGCCAAGGGAGGATTGTGGACAACTTCTAAAAGCCTGGATGTACTTACAATGTCTTCTAAGTCATAAAGGTTGAAACTTTAACTTCCTTTAGAGAAATGATCTCTTCGATTGATGATTCTTTCAAAGAATAAAGGGCGGGAACTAATTTGTATGGTGATTCTCTTCAATCCTTACATTGGATGTGAAGGTGTTTAGGTTAAGGAATGGTTATCTAGGAAGCTTTTCTCACTTTAACAATAGAGGAAATATGGAATAAGAGAGAGAAAGTGTTTTAGCAAAGATGGTGGGAATAAGGTTACTACTAAAATATCTCACTCGAGCATATCTTATATAGCTTGTAAGTTAACATGCGTCCTAAAAATAACATGAGAGCCTTCCCGCGTCAAAGCAACCAGCAGGGAGTCAACACGCGTAAGAAGGCTAAGTCAAATGTTCCCTCCTCCTCCGACCTCATCCAACCTAATCCAAGTTCCTACCTTGGTACTTCACAAGTCCAAGGTTCCTCCCAACCGCTTCCGGGATCACTAACCCGGTAAATCTATCAAAAGGGGTTGCGAGCTCTTCCGATTTCTCTCTACCCGGTAGCTCTTACAAGTCAACCATATACTAGCTCTTCCGAGCTCACCCGAGCTCAACCGAGATCCACCAAGATCACAACTCAGTAACACATCCAAGCTCATCCATGATTACAACTCGGTAATACATCTAAGATCACTCGAGCTTATTCGAGATCACAACTCGGACTTCAAAGAAAAGGAAGACACGAGCTCTACCGAGATAGCCATCCAGTTGCTCTTTCCTTCCTTGTTCGAGTTCCTTTCTATACATCAGCATTTTTCCCAAAAGTGCTATGTAAATACACTACTTACGTGGCAATAACCCGGTCTACATAAAATTAACATATACCACGATCCCGGATTAGTAAAGGTGCTATCTACACCCCCTTTTTATCTGATTTCCAAAATACACCCCCTCCTAAGGTGACAACTCAGTCATACGAACCCGAACTAAACACAAGGTTATTATATTTATCTAGGGTTGATAAAGATAATCACTTGTAATTGCTTGTAAAAGAATACTTTTGATTTAGTGAAAACTCTGACCTAGTGTTGGTTAGAAGACACTGGATGTAGCCTCCACGTTAGTGAGGTGAATTAGTATAAGTTTCTGTGTCTTGTGTTCTAAATCTGAATATCTTTCATTACTTGTATTTGAGTGATCAAATTATAATCAACAAGAAGTAATTCTGACATTACATGTAGTACAAGGTGTATCTTGATTGAAAGAAAATTTCTGATTTTGGTTAAGGGTGATTGAATGATACGATCCACATTTTAATTCTGCGAATTGTTTTAGAGAAAATTTTAAATATCTGTTTTAACCAATTCAACCCCCTTTTAGTTATTTGAAGAGTGTTCATTGTGTTTTCACAAACTTCACTTGCTTTGAATGTGATTAGCCTGGGCACATGAAATCTGAATGTTCTATCTTTTTCAAAAAGAAACAAGGTGAAAAGAAGACAAAGAAAGAAGGAAAGCCTAAGAAAGCCTATATAGCATGGGAAGACAATGAGTCAACAACTTCTGAATCATCAAGTGAGAATGAAGAAGTAAATGTATGTTTCACTTCCACAATAAGTGAAGATGATGATTTCTCAAGTGCTGAAACAGAGGTAAATTCTGAATTTGATCAAGTTGTTGATGCTTTCCATGAAATGCACGAAGAGGCTCAAAAGCTTGCAAAATCCAATAATAGGCTAAAAGGAAATCTTAGATGGCATGTCACAAAACTTGCAGAAATGCAAACTGAAATTTGTAACTTGAAAGAAGAAAATGAAAAACTTGTTTCGAGCTACAAATTGAATGTGCTTCTTCTTCATCAAATGCTGACAGATACCAAGCTTTGCAAGAAGAGTTTGATGAGTTCAAAAAGAGTCAAGGTGAAAAACATATGATAGTGCTTTCAGAAAATAATTATGTAACAACCCCGTATGCATCCGGTTCATTAACATTATAATATGGTCTTAAGCACAACAAATCTTAACGTAACAAGTAAACAAGGAAGCATAAATAATAAGACGTCATCTTACGTCATACAACACAACTAAAACATTATGGAATTTTGATATACATCCCGGCACCCGGGTTCTTGTTCCATAAGGTACCTCATACAAAACAAACCCATACCAGGTTACAAAATATACAATAAAATTGAGCCAACAGGCTCTCCAAAAAGATCCGCCTTCCAAAACCCGCCAGTACACATATTGTGCACTCTTGATATCTTCCAGTGCACTTCGTGTACACATCATGTATCCCGGCCTGAGGTCCCAGACCATAGACTCCACGTGATAATTCCACCAATATGCCATTCCAACACCGACATGCACAAATGTATATCCAGATATACAAATTAGCCAACCAGTGCACTCCTCGTACACAAATGTATATCCAGTTATACAAATTAGACAACCAGTGCACATCTCCATTACATGTATATTTTCAATCAAAAAGTAATAACACACAAGGTAAATACATGCATCATGACATTCAACAGCCATCACTCCTCAGGAGTATGGTGGAATACAATCAAGGGAATAAACTCTCAAGAACAGATAGCTTACCTTCGATCACAGCATCGACTACCTCAACCTCGTGTTCACGACCACAAATATCTTCTTTATCAAGCCCTACACCAGGCAAGAAAGATATCAAGAATGGTTTTCAACCGTTTCATGAAAAGAACCCGGTTCTTTTCCAGATCTCATACATATACCTCCAACGTTGACTTGTAAACCCCCAAAAATATCTGGCATAATAAAATATTCGAAACCCAGAAAAGTTAGCTTTCAAGGTTGAACCTTTATCACTACAACCTCATAAGCATATCTTTCCAAAGAAATATCACCCAAAACCAATCCTAACTCATATGGGTCATTTTTCCTCTTAACTCCAAACTCAAAGGAAACAGTAAAACTTATGTGTCTTACCTTAAAAATGTCAAGGGAGGTTTGTGG
The DNA here is from genome assembly GCA_013407115.1 of Glycine latifolia. Lineage (NCBI taxonomy): Eukaryota > Viridiplantae > Streptophyta > Magnoliopsida > Fabales > Fabaceae > Glycine > Glycine latifolia. Next base: position 179,566 of record QARZ01041009.1, read on the forward strand.
ATAACTTCTAAAAGCTTGAATGTCCTTACGGTGCCTTCTAACTCTTAAAGGTTGAAACTTTAAACTTCCTTTGGAGAATGATCTCCTCATCTGATGATTCTTTCAAAGAACAACGGGTGGGAACTAGTTTATATGGTGATTCTCTTCAATCCTTACGTTGGATGTGAATATGTTTAGGTTAAGGAATGGTTATGTAGGAAGCTTTTCTCACTTTAACAATGGAGGAAATGTGGAATAAGACGGAGAAAGTATTTTAGCAAAGGCGGTGGAAATTAGATTTCTAGTGAAATATCTCACTCATGCATATCTTAAATAGCCTGAAAGTTAACATGCGTCATAAAATAATATGAGCGTCTTTCTACATCAAAACAACCAGCAGGGAGTCGACACTTGTCACTTGTGTAAAGTGAATATGTAGAGTCAACACGTGTCATAAAGCTAAGTCCGGTATAAACAGCAAATACTGACTATTTTAATCGCTTACAAATACTTATGTAATTGATTGCATAAGAACCCGTCCTTGGTACTATAGTACGTCCAATGTTCCCTCCTCCTCTGACCTCATCCGACCTAATCCAACCTATTCCGACCTCATGTGTCCTACTCCAACCTCATCCGACCTAATCCGAGTTCCTACCTTGGTATTTCAAAAGTCCAAGGTTCCTCCCAACCGCTTCTGAGATCACTAACCCGACAACTCTATCAAAAAGGGGTTGCGAGCTCTTCCGGTCTCTCTACCCGGTAGCTCTTACAAATCAACAAAATACGAGCTCCTTCGAGCTTATCCGAGCTCAATCGAGATCATTACCCAGTTGCTCATTCGAGATCACAACTCGATAACATATCCGAGCTCATCCGAGATCACCACACGATCTCGGATTTGAAAAGGTGCTATCTACACCCCTCCCTTAACCGAGTTCTAATATACACCCCCCTTATGTGACAACTCGATCATACGAACCCGGATTTATCACAGGGTCATTATAAATTACTTGGTTGATCTTTTGAAAAAACTTTATAAAGGAAAATGTAATTTAGCTGAAATGCTAAGTGTACAAAAATATGCTGGCGATACTTCTGGATTAGGTTACAAACATGGATCAAAATCTTTTGGAAAAACCAAGTTTGTGCCTCCAAAATAGAAATATCAAAAAGCTGTTTCAAAAACAAATTTTAATCATATGACTCATTTTGAAAGAGCTTCAAGAGCTGTAACTTGTAACTATTGTATGAAAAAAGGTCACACATCTAATAGGTACTATGCTAGGAGATTCTATGTGCCAAATGGAGAATGCATTTGGGTGCCAAAGAAAAAGAAAATAGCTAACCTCTATGGACTCAACCTCAATTGGGTACCTTCCTTTGTAAATCGATTTGAATTCTGCAGGTGTGTCTAAGAGCAAGATCATCATTATGGTATCTTGATAGTGGATGCTCTAGACATATGACCGGTGACATGTCAATGCTTACAAATTTGACTCTTAAAGATGGTGGATTTGTCACCTATGGAGACAACAACAAAGGAAAGATAGTTTGTGAAGGAAATATAGGAGACAACTTTAAAACCAAAATCAGAAATGTTCTCTATGTGGAAGGTTTAAAGCACAATCTTCTAAGTATAATCCAACTTTGTGATAAAGGATTCAAAGTGTCATTTAATGACAATTGTTGTATGATATATGATGGCCAAACTGGTGAGGTGATTCATATAGGTAAAAGAAAAGGTAATATCTATTTACTCTCCATAGATCATGCATTCATTCACAACACTTCTTGCCTAATAAGTAAAATTGATTAATCTTGGCAATGGCATAAAAGGGCAAGTCACATTAACATGCATCATATGAACAAGCTTATTAGAAAAGACTTAGTCATTGGCTTACCCAAACTCAACTTTGAAAATGACAAATTATGTGATGCTTGTCAAAAGGGGAAACAAACAAAGAATTCTTTTCAAAGTAAAAATGTTGTTTCTACTTCAAGACCCCTTGAATTACTTCACATGGATTTATTTTGTCCTTCTAGAACTATGAGCTTAGGAGGTAATTACTATGGGATTGTAATTGTTGATGATTACTCTAGGTTCACATGGACGTTTTTTATAAGATCCAAGAGTGATTCTTTCAATGCTTTAAGAAAATTGGCCAAACTTGCTCAAAATGAAAAGGGAAGCAAAATTATCTCAATAAGAAGTGATCATGGTGGGGAATTCCAAAATGAACATTTTGAAAAATTCTATGAAGAAAATGGAATTAACCACAATTTTTCAGCTCCAAGAACACCCCAGCAAAATGGTGTTGTGGAGAGGAAAAATAGATCCCTTGAAGAAGGTGCAAGAACTCTTCTTAACGAGACAAATTTTCCTAAACATTTTTGGGCTGATGCTATAAGTACAGTTTGCTACACTTTGAATAGATTACTAATAAGGCCTATTTTGAAGAAAACTCCTTATGAACTATACAAAGGTAGAAAACCAAACATTTCTCACTTAAGATCATTTGGTTGCAAGTGTTTTGTATTGAATAATGGTAAAGAATCACTTGAAAAATTTGATGCTAAAGCTGATGAAGCCATCTTCCTTGGATATTCATTACAAAACAAAGCATAGAGTTTTCAATAAAAGAACTTTATGCATGGAAGAATCAGTTCATGTTATTTGTGATGAATCTAATCCTTCTAAAGAGGAAAAGAAGTGTGAAAATGCTGCAGGTCCCTTGGAAGAGTTCATACAAATTAATGGATCAATGGATAAAGAAAAGGAATAACCAATTGCTGAAATGAAACAATCAACACCAGTCCAAGAGCCAAAAGATTGGAGAACTACAAGAGATCTCTCCCTTGACATTATAATTGTGAAGTTACAAAGGGAGTATATACTAGATCTTCATTGAGAAGTCTCTGCTATAATATGGATTTTGTTTCACAAATAGAACCTAAGAGCATTGATCACACCTTACTTGATGAACATTGGATGCATGTCATGCATGATGAACTGAATCAATTTAAGAGAAATGAAGTTTGGGAACTTGTTCCTAGACCTTCTTCTCTCAAACCTATTGGCCCTAAATGAGTTTTTTAGAAACAAACTTGATGAGAGTGGTATCATAGTCAGAAACAAAGCTAGATTGGTTGCAAAATGCTACAACCAAGAGGAAGGCATTGAGTATAAGGAGACCTATGCTCTAGTAACAAGGTTAGAAGCCATTAGGTTGCTACTTGCATATGCATGTTTGATGGATTTTAAATTGTTTCAAATGGATGCTAAAAGTGCTTTCTTAAATGGATATATTGAGGAGGAAATCTATGTGGAGCAACCTCTTGATTTTGCAGATTTCAAATATCCAAACCATGTTTTCAAACTCAAGAAAGCTCTTTATGGTTTAAAACAAGCTCCAAGGTCTTGGTATGAGAGATTAACATTCAAAAGGAAAAGCAATGATATTTTATTGGTTCAAGTATATGTTGATGATATAATTTTTGGTTCAACTAATCAATCCTTGTGCAAATAATTTTCTATCTCTATGCAGAATGAGTTTGAAATGTCAATGATGGGAGAATTAACATTCTTTCTTGGACTTCAAGTGAAGCAAATGAAGAATGAGACATTTCTAAATCAAACCAAATATTGTCTTGAAGTGATCAATAAAATTGAATAATCGATTACGATCCATAAAAATTGAATCCTCAATCTTAAAACTCTTTAGAATAATCGATTACTACTCAATAAAATTTTCTCTGAACCAAAATCCTTTCTGGAATAATCGATTACACATCGGAATAATCGATTACATGTGTATCATTTTCTATTCTACTGTTAGCTCTCTCTAGAAAAATCGATTATAGGTCGAATTAATCGATTGCACCATGACAAACAACCATTATTAAGAATGAATTAATTGATTACAATGCTTATGTAATCGATTACTTATGGCGATTTTTGAAATCTCTACAGATTTTTTGGAAATCTAAATTGCCCAACTGCTTTTAAATTCAAAAATTCAAACTTGAACAAAGCATTTAAACCTATGGGTAACTGAAATATCTGTTACATTCATTCAAATATCAAATTTTGAACCCTAGAAATCCCTATATATTGAGTTTTTCCCTAAAGGAAAAATCACACCTGAATTTGCTTCTCTTTGAGCTTCTGTTTTCTAAAGCTTTCTTCTTCTCCATTCTGTCCCAAACACTGCCCAAACACCATGTCTACCTCTAAAAGAATCAAAACAAGCAAAAGAAAGGATAGAGAATCATCTAGTTCAGCTGGAAATAGATTGAATCTGTGGTTTACTGAAGAAAAGCATAAAATGACCTATCTGCAATTCAATGCCACAAAACTGGTTATGCCACCCAAATATCTTGACCTTAATTGGTTTATTAGGGAGGGATTTGATTTTCCTGCCTTACTAGAGGTTTAAAGGTTGACGAAGTTCCTTGAACTCAAGGGTACTTTTTACCCTGAGTTGGTCAAGGTGTTTTACACCTGTGCAAAGGCTATCATGGATGGGGTAATTTGTTCCCAAGTGAACGAAGTACCCATGGTCATAGATGAAGATGTGTGGGAAGCTGTTGCAAGAATCTCCTCTGCTTGTGTGAGGAGGTTTGATGAAGAAGTAAGGGGTTACAATAAGATTGACACTTATAGAGGGATGCTTCAAGACCCCCAAGCAAGGCTGAAGACAAGGCTTGGTGTGGGAAATCTGACAGGGGAAGATAGGTTACTTCATTACATCATAACCTACATCATTACCCTTAGGTCTACCAACCATGCTCAAATCACAAAGGATGATTTACAGCTTGTTCATGGCATAAAGACCTCTACTCAAATCAATTGGATCATGGTCTTTATGGAAACTATGGTGAAATCCAATAGGCTGATTAGTTATAAATTTCCTTATGCTGTTCTTGTATCCAGGTTTATAGATTACTTCCAAAT
>QARZ01041009.1:184601-208083 GCA_013407115.1 Glycine latifolia
GGTTGTTGTAAAGCTTGTAAGAACTGAAATTTTATAATAGTGGAACTCTAATCTATGTTGAGTTTAAGGGAAGCTGCAAGAAGATTGAAGCAAGGTGTTAGGCTTGATGTTTTAGCTTTTTACATGCCCAATCATTTGAAGGCATTTGTAATCTGTCTAAATGGTTCAAGTGCATTGCCTTGTAATCTTTCATTAGCATGTGTATTCTCATGATCATGCATACATGGTTTTTGATCTTAAAGAAATCAAATGGTTTTATAAAGAAGTTAAGTTCTCAATGACTATGTTTTTAAAAAAAAAAAAACTTACTGCTTTAATCGATTAGACAATCATTTTAATCGATTAAAGACATTCATACAATTCTAGAAAAGCCTTGAAGAACAGTTTAATCGATTACAGGCTTCTTGTAATCGATTACATAGTGTTTTATGAGAAACCATGCATCAGTTGAATAATCGATTATCTCATTATGTAATCAATTATTTTAATTCGTTTATCTTGATGCTTTCTGGTTTAATCGATTACAGTACAGATTAATCGATTATTTTGTTCATGAAACCATTTCGAGAAAGCTGAAGAACATAATAATCGATTATTTAGTTGTTTTAATCGATTACATATGGCAAAATAATCGATTACACCAGCGGATTAATCGATTATTGTCAGTTAAATCTTTTTTATATAAAGCTTTGTGAGTCTATTCTTTATAAATAAATAATGAACGAATTGTTCTACACAGATGAGTGATTTACCCAAAAGACAAAAAGCTTTCGAAGAGTTTCAAAAACTGATTTATGAGTGAAAAACATTTCTTGTAAGGATCAAGAATTCTGATATATCACTCTCTTGCAGGTAATTCTCTTGACATTTATCATTGTTATTTTTCTAATATTAATATGTATATTAACATATGCTTTGTCATTCTTGTATTTGTAATTGTAGTGATGGATCTACGAGCATTTCCCAAGTATTGAGAATATGATTGCAAATAAGGACTACCACGAGAGCCAACCACGTGCCTGTCGCTAGAAGGGTGGGAAGACATCACCAGTGACGACCTATCGTAAGCGGTTGGATAGGTTGACGCCAGATGCTATTTGTCGGACACCATACACTGATTACCGAGGGTTTAGAGAATTTGAGATTATTTCTCTATTTTTTGGGCATATCAGATGGGGTTCGTACATTGTAATATACCAACCAGAGAAGGTGTTAAGAAAATTTGGATTTGTATAGCCGATTCCCCAACTTCAAAGGTCTCCATCCCCATCTATAGAGGAGGTTGATGATAGATGGCTCCACTTTTCACAATACCTTGCAGTGACTAAATACTTGGTTACGTTTCCTAGTTAGTGTGTTGCAGGGTATATGGAGTGATTTTATCAAATAACTCACCCATTGATGAGTCTGCCATAGCTTGGAGAGCCTCTTAGACATCCTCCCATGGTGCGTCATCCTTTACCAGATCCACCATATGTGTTGGCTGATGATACAACACCTGTGTCACCTCCACCTGCAGCAACAACTGTTGATGCTGAGATTTCTCGACATGTAGTTGTATAATACACTTATATTTCTATTATGCAATTTTTAAATCACTTGCTCCAATATTTATTAAAATGTTGTTGTCATTGTCTCAGGTTGTGTGCCAAAAGATAGCAGAAAGCTTGCAACACATGATAGATATGAGGATGGTTACTGCTGCATAGATGCATAAATATAATAGACCAGTGTATAAGATTAGCATGAGGTGTTATTGAGAACAAAAATGTTTATGTCTGGTCTAGATGAAGGAGGGATGCATAGGGAAGAGATGGTGGTGAACGAGGTTGAGGATGACTGCATTATTTTGTTGACTATATACTTATATGGTCCAACTATTTATATATGAATATTATAGTTTTAGGCGTTTAATTTAAATATGACTATTATAATTATTGTCGAAGTTATAATTCAATTCAAACAAATTGTCACCATTACGTATATCCAAGTTACAAACATATAAACAATAACAAAAGATTCGATCTTCTCTTAGATCAACATGTTGTGTGCACAACCTCATGAAATTAGTATATTGGTGCATTCGACTAATATAAGGAGTAGGCCACTGTTTTACTTGATAATGACAATATCTTGACCATAACAAAATAGTTAATGGCATAGGACATCCATCTTTCAGAAAAACCTGTTACAATGACCAGTACACATTCAAATATATGTGTTTTAATAATGGAATTAAAGTAAAATGGTCATTATGATACTTGAACAAAATGATTGTCATAGACATGACCAATACATAGAATGCAATGAACAACACTATCTCTAAGTAGTTGGCTTATAAGAAGGAAAAACGTCATTCTTTGTTGGAGAGAAAGAGAAACAAGGATGACGTTATACCTTGATGCAATGACATAACCCATATCGGTAATATCCATCCACTTATCCATGGTTACCTGCACGTAACAAATTGTATCAGTATTATAAATAAAATATTTATCGAAGGAAGTGTGACAACAAAAAATTTTACCATTGACAATCCATCAACAAGTAGGGACCACTTTAAATGCTCAAATCTATGTATGCTACCAAACAAGGCTATATACTGGTCAGACCATTGTCCAAGTTCTTTGCGCAAATGGTTACGTACCAAAGACCATGAATCTTCACCATAACCTAATAAGGCAACAATTACAAGATATCTACAATTACGATGGATGAAATTGATCCAACATTGGCATGTTCCTGTTTGATTTTGTTTGTTCAGATGATGATGCAAATCGTTTTTGTGTGGAGCAACTATTTTGCTCAGAATGTAATGCATCCACATTCTTAAAGTAAGACGGATCACACTTGGTTGATCTTTGATGTTTGGTCAGTTGTTTCTTTTGAGCACCTTTTGTTTGACCTTTTAGGAGGAGCACACATCAAAGTTAGATCAGGGTATGCAAGTTCTTTCAATTTACTCTTTAGAGTCACTTTGCCACACATATCAAGATTTTCAACCCACTTGGATATGGCTTCCATCTCTTCGATTATGTGGACTTCGTACTCATCTAGACCTTGGTCTAAAAAACTTAACCTCCACCAAAGCATATGGATTGTGTCAAGCGGTATTCTGTCAACAACGTACCTAGCTAGCTCACATGCACAAGGTAGACCATGAGTAGTTCTTATAACCCATCCACAATGAGAACTGTCAATGTCAACATAATTGACTTGCTCAAATTGAGCAGCAATTTGGTTTAACGTATATCTTGTGACCATGCCGGTAAGTCTATTGTACAAGGTAACTTTAAAAACATTTTCGACCACATGTGTGCTTCTCTCAAAAAATGCCTTTATATCACTGTGTTGCATGGTTATCATGTTGTTCATGGCATCCTAAACACTACATAGATCTCCAAGGTTATTCTATAGTAGTATTTTTAAGGTCCAATGGGTAGACTCAACCATGCAATTAAAAGGGAAAATAATTATTTTCAACAATAATATGTTCTTCAAAAAATCAATATCGATTAACAATTTTCATAACTGTTAGTTGTAGTGTTTCCTAGATGCATGGCTTTATTCATCCATATTGTTACAAATCTTTGTCTATGGGGATTCAACCATGTGTCTTTCATATAGTCAATAAACATTGGCCATGGTGAGCAAGCAATTTCAAATTTCATAAGAAAATCATCATAGTCTTTCTCAGTAGCACAATCGAGAAGACTCCCTCATGCTTCCATGACATAGGCCCAGTCATTGTTTTTTGTCCTACAAGGATTTTACATTTTGCCTTCACATTCTTGTCAATGTGAAGTCAACACAAATGCATTCATCAATGTTGAATCTCTCTCAGTAACAATAACTTCAGGGAGTGCACCACTTTTCAAAAAATGTCTTTAAACCATTCAAGAGCTCGTACAACATTGTTTATAAGTTCGGCCTCCAAATAGGAAAATGCGGCTAAAAATGTCATCCTAGTAGATGTGACACCAACAATGTTAAGTAAAGGGAGTTTGTATCTGTTTTTTTTTTGTATGTACTATCTATAAGGAATACCAGATGACATGCATTGCTCAATTTTACTGCATCCGGATGTGTCCAAAATATGTCATGTACAACATCTTTATCCTTCAGTCTATGCCAATGGATATACATATCGCATTCAAGAAGCTTCATTAATTGTTGCATTTCAGTATTACTGCCTCTTATAGAAGAACAATATGCATATCTTGCATTGTACACTTGCTTCATTGTTGTATAATTATTGGCATTGTGATCCTTCAAAGTGAGAAGAATATTCTTTGGTTTCACCATCGACTTTGTCATATCACCAACAATAATCTTCTCATCCTCAGTTAGTCGACCAACATAAAGCATGATTATGAGTCCCACATATTAACTTGACCATCTGATAAGTGCCATATTTTAGTTATTTTCGGGATTATAATGCCACTTATCTTTTGATTTCAGTAGTTTTATTACAAACTTCCCTTAATCCTACTTTTTTTATAGTTTGTACATTTATAAATGTTGTTGGTTAAATATTGGAAGATTCATCCATGCAATTCTGATGTTTCGATAGGTATTTGTTGGATCTAGAAACCAAGCCAAGATGAAGGGCAAAAGGGTTTATTTTAAAAATTTTCAGAGTGAAATTCACCTAGGCTAGCCATCAGCTCGCTTGGGAAAATGAGATTACTTCTTCCCGAGACAACCAACTCACCTGGGCAAGCTACAGCTCGCCTGGGCAAGTTTAGCTTGCTTGGGCGAGTTGGTCTGACACCACTTGGACCAAATTTGTATAAACCCATGCAAATAAGAGGCAACCAGCAACCACTGGAGGGAGAACAAAAAAATAGAGAGGAAAATGCAGGAAGAGGAGAGAGAAGAGAGAAAAGGAGAAGAAATCTTGCAGAAAAGGACCATGGATCGCTTGCTTCGTCATGTCTTCTGATGATCTTGTGCTCTACACAATGATCGGCTAGTTTCTCTAAAGGATTGGATGTAATCTTCATACCCTTATGTATCTCTTTTGATATTTGATATTTGATATATATATATATATATATATATATATATATATATATATATATATATATATATATGAATCTTTTCTACTAATTATTGGTGATTTCATTTTGTTCGTAATGCTTGATTCTACTTGATCACTAGTTTCATGAAATTGGATTCTAAGTTTGACTAGAAAGTACTCTTAGAATTTGAATTGAATGATTTTACTCTTTACGTTACGTTGTTAGGAATAGAGCATAACATTTTGATTGCAAATAACATAAGATTATGATTGTAATGCTGGGTTATTTACTTTATATGCAAGGAATTGATATTTGGTAAATATCCTTAGGATTCTCGAGTGCGAGGGATTGATTCGGGGTGAATTAATGTGTGCATCAGTAATGTTAAAAAATGATTCATATGTGTTAATGTTAATTGGATATTGAGGGTATGAAAGATGAAATCCAATCCTACATTTCTCTTGACTTAATTAAATTCGTTTCAATTGTTTTAAAAAATTTTCGTATTTCTGACACACTAAATCCGTTATTTCCGTATTTTTGTTAATTCTGTAATTCTATTATTTCCATAAACCTATGATATTTCGATCAACCTTATTGTACATAACTATTAAACTGTTAAGTTTTATTTGGAAAAATTGAGTAGCTCAAGTCCCTGTGGAGATGATCTCTTTATAAATTCTGTAACCTGTGACGATATTGGTATGCTTACCAATAGTCTAAAAAGTTTCTAGCGCCGTTGCCAGGGACTTGAGTTGCCTACTCAGTTCTTTCAGGTTTATTTTTTTTGTTGATAGGACATTTTCCTTACTTTCGTTATTTACTTTATTTTGATTTTGTATAAATTCTATCGTTATTTTCGCTAACCTCAGTACTTATGGATTACTATAGTTTGTTCTTTTTCCTTTATGCGAGGTAAATTTCCTATAGATAAATTGCTATTTGATTTGGAAATTACCAAGATTGAAAGGAAGAACAAGAAGAAAAAGAAACAAGCAACCAATAAGCCACCAGGTGAAACTTCTTCTATTGATCTTACTTCACCAGAAAAGCCACTTGTAATTGATATTATGGCTGATAGAGGGGGAGAAGGAAATAGGCCACCAAGGAGGACTCTTGGTGACTATGCTTATCAACAAGGATCAAAGCATTAAAACAACATAGTCATTCCACATTTCAGTAATAAGGTTGTAGAATTGAATGATTGGTTCACATCCTTTTGCTAGAATCGAGCATGAATATCCATATACACGGTTGTCTACCTTCATGGAGCTATGCAGTACCATGGGAGCTTCTGATGAAGATGTTGAAGCTATCTATCTCATAGCTTTTTCGTTCTCCTTGACATGTAAGGCAAAGACATGACTCCAATCACATGCAAACAAAAGTCTCAACACTTGGGAAGAAGTAGAGGAAAAACTCATTGCGAGATTCTTTAGTGCAAAATCAACAATTGCTACTTTTTTCCAAGGATCTGATGAACCTCTCTGTAAGACATAGGAGAGATTCAAATCTTTATTGTGGAGGTGCCTAAACCATAATTTTGATAATACTGCACAACTACATATTTTCTACAGTGGTTTAAGACCTCAGATAACTCTGCCTATGTGTGTTTGCATACATGGCCTGTCCCAAGCCAAGATAAAGGAGGAGGGTTGGCATCAGGTGTTACGAATTGGCCGTAAAAAACCAGCTATTTTTATGTGATGAACCTATATGATATTTCATTGGGGCGTACCCTTCATATCGACGCATTACATCGGGCCCCGGGTGTATCTAAAAATGAACTAGGGTCCTTGCCAAAAGGCAAGGCGCTACATCGATCCCAAGATGTAGTGATAAGTGAGCTAGGGTTCATGCTGAAAGGCAAGGCACTAGGTCTTCTCCCAGATTTGGTGACAAAAAGGCAAGGGTCCCAACACGCAGATGGGCGAGCGTGGCGGGCAAACACTGCCCAGGGGTTTAGGATGAAATTGGGATGCTGGAACATAGGAACATTAACAGGTAAACTGAAGGAATTAGTAGATGTTTTTGGTAGAAGGAAAGTGATTATTGTTTGCTTGTAAGAAACTAAGTGGGTTGGAGAAAAGGCCAAGGAAGTGGAGGGCATCGGTTTCTAGTTGTGGTATACAGGTACAACCAAGAGTCGCAATGGGGTTGGAATTATGATCGATAGAAGTTTCAGAGATAAAGTCGTTGATGTTAAAAGGAAAGACGACAAGATTATGATGATTAAACTTGTAGTAGGGGATCTTATTTTAAATATCCTTAGTGTGTATGCACCCCAAGTTGGATTATTATCAGAAGAAAAGAACCAATTTTGGGAAGATTTGGAGGAGGTCCTGAGAGGGATCCCACGAGAGGAGAAGATTTTCCTAGGAGGAGATCTAAATGGGCATGTTGGTAAAAACAACGAAGGTTTTGATAGAATTCATGGTGGTTTTGGTTATGGGACAAGAAATGAGAGTGAAGAAGATGTCTTGAACATTGCACTAGCCTATGATTTGATGCTAGCGAACATTTTTTTCCGAAAAAGGGAGTCTCATCTTATCACGTACCATAGTGGACAAAATCGTAGTCAAATTGATTTCTTTATGGCTAGACGAGAAGATAGAAATTCGTATATTGACTATAGAGTCTACCTTGGAGAATGTGTGGCGACACAACATAAGTTGGTAGTTCTACAGGTTAGGTTTAACAAAGTTCTTAATTTGAGGAAGAGGGCTCAAAACCCAAGGATAAGATGGTAGAAGCTAAATAAGGAGAAACAAATAGAGTTTAAGGAAAACATGTTGCGTGAAGGACCATGGGAGTTTACTGGAGAAGCTAATGAAATATGGAATAAGATGACTATGTGTGTTCAAAATGTGGGAAGCAGGGTGCTAGGTGAAAGTAAAGGAAACAAAGTTCTTACAAAGGAAACATGGTGGTGGAATGGAGAGGTGCAAGAGGCTTGATGTAGTGCCTTTAGTTAAATATTTTTCTATCATTCTTAGCTTATTTGACTTCTCTTGGAATTTTATTTTCCCATTCTAATTTAGTTTTTGTCTTAGGCAAGTTAGTGGACTAAATTGCTAATTGTTGCGTATTTTTGGATTTTATGCTCACTTGACGTATCTGCCTTGTACAGGATCTACAAAGCTCTACGGAACTCCGAATTGAGAGTTCTAGTAGTCATTGGAAAGATAACAAAAATATATACAAGTTTGCCAGAAATAAACTGAGACCAATTCTTCCATTTGGAGGGTCATTTTAGGCTTTGAAGTCAGAACCACTGCACTGCATTTGGTGTAAATAACATAAATAATTAGAATTGATGGGTTGTTCATGGCCCATTCTATTCTTCAGACTTAGTCACTATATATTAGTGACATTAGGAGGAATTAATAATTTACATTTCCTTTTGCAAAAAAATAGTTTTACATTTCTCTTTTTAAGTTTTTAGAATCAAAACTCTTTCTCTTATTTTCTCTCAACTATTGTTCCTTGTTCTTCATTGTTATTCATTTTCGTTTTCCCTTCTTCCATTTTCGTGCACTTATTTCATGGGGCTTTCATTGATGATAATCATGGAAGGCTAAATAATCAATCAATCCAAGGATCTAACCCAAGCAATGAAAACAAAAGGAATACCCACAATAACCAAGAGGGGGGGTGAATTGGTTAAAACTTGGTCTTTTAAAATTTTCTTTTCAAAATCAGAGTTAGAATCTTAATCACTTTAAAACCAAGAAAGCTTTTATTCAATCAATTCACTCAGCTCAAAAAACCAATGGCTCAAAACATAACTTGTTGAGTAATGATAAGAATACCAAGAACCAATGAACAAGATAGCCAATAGAGATTAAAGAACAGAGAATTAACACAAGGATTTATATTGGTTCACTTCTCAAGAGAAGCTACATCCAGTTTCTTCTAATCAACACTAGATTAGAGTTCCACTATTATAAATTTCAGTTCTTACAAGCTTGATTACATTTACATTTTTCCAAAAACATTGCTTCTTTGGTTTTTTTGTCAGAGGTTGCTTCAATTCTTTATGAAAACATTTAGGCACATGAATGATTAGATGCATGCAATGCAAGGATCAACAGATTGACTACTCTACACACTTTATGGATTTACATTCTTCCAAGGCATTCCATGGCATGTGAAAAAGCTCAAAAAATTTCTTCAATTCCTATGCTTCAAGCTTCAAGATGCTCCCTCTATTTTCCAACAATCTCCCCCTTTTTGGCTTTGAACATGCCAAATATTGATTGATCATCTGTTTAACTTTGGAGTGTCTGTAACACCCCGTATGCATCTGGTGTATTAACATATTACTTAATCAGATAAGCGCATCATTACTTTAATTAAAACTACGGAAGAGATTTCGAAACCATATTTCTTGAGTCATTATGTATGGTTCGTGGTAAATACTCATCATAAACAAAATCCATCCCCAAAGATCTAAACAACAAGAAATAAACCACGGCAGATGCATAAACGATATCTCCACAGATATATCAGGAGGTAGACAAAGGTGAATAAATATATATATATATATATATATATATATGTATATTTATATCAACTGACACTCACAGTGTCTATACAAAAGAATAAGCATTCAGGTGTTCTGATCTCAAAGATCACTTCCTCACACGAGGGTATACAAACGTACAGTGCATGTACAAAAACAATCCAAGACATGTGTGCACACACACATCTTCCCTCACAGGGGTATAAAACATCAATAAAACAAAACACGGAGCCTCCATGCTCTCAAGGTGCTGCAACAACTGTCCCTACTGGGGCCTTCTGCCCTGGGAACCATTATCTCTGCCAGATGAGTCACCTGCAAAACATAATCCCCACAGGGGTGAGATACACATCTCAGTAAGCTCAGGGTCCTTGGAGGCATCTCCTCCACCTTGGCTCACTTTCATGACACACAGCATCCAAGGCATCACAATCAATGGCCTCCTGACCCTCATAACAATACATAGCCAATCATCTAGCTCTAATGTATATCTGCGGAACTACGCCGCCAAAGATGCATCATCATCAGCATCAGGACTCTCAGTCCTTAGTGTGAGACCGGAACTCACACCCGTGCCATCCCATCGGGAGCTACCCCTTACGCATGGATGCATGTGTATGGCACCTCCGAGAATAGGCTTCAACCGCAACGGGACCACCTATCTCTTGGTCTTAAGGGATCATCATCGCCCTTTACGTGAGCAAACCAAACTAGGAGGTGCGCTCTTTTCCTAGGGAGGTCCATATCTATCTAACTGGCCAGAAGATCTATTCAACAGGTAACCATACATACAAAGCATAGAAGCATGCATACATATCATTATGAGAAAGCAACAACCAACTCAATGCATGCATCATGAATGCAATCATCACTCCCTCGGAGTATGGTGGAACACAGCAGTGGGAAACACTCCCAAGAAACCAAGAACTTACCTGGAAAAGCCGTGCTCTGCAGTTCAATCCCTGAACGGTGGTCTACGCCACTGACACCCTCGGTGTCACACCCTATACAAGGCATATAAGCTCAATCAGACACCAATTCAACCATACAAGGCATAAACCTCTGAGTCATCTATCTTAAGGTTATCAGAGCTAATCAATTCACTAGACAACTCATAGACCCTCAGCGGTCTATCTCGGCCTAACCAAGGCACTAGAGTCTCCACAAGACTCGGTACAAGCCAAAACAAAGAGCTCAAAGCTCTATACAGGCCAATACTCAAGATTATACAACATGGCTTAAACGGTTTCTTCCACACAACATCATCGTTCCTAAAGCCTCTCAAGCACATAAAAGGAAAAATCAAGGCTCATGCATGTTATACCATCATCAAAATAACCCAACATTCTTCCTACACATGCATTTCTCAGAGCCAAGAACCAAAGTCCATGAAACTAACATATCAACGCTAATCCTTCATCACAACAACTTTCTAAGCATACTTTTTTAAAGGACCCAAGGCTAATTCCAGCTCTAGCTCAAAAGGGTCACTATTCATCCCAAAGCCAAAATCACAAATCAAATGGTAAAACTCGAGTTTCTTACCTCTAAGATGACAAGGAAGGCTAATGGACCACTTCCCCAAGATTGGGTGTCCGAGAATCGCCTCCTTTCCCCGCCGAGCTCGAGTTTTGTGAAGTTCCCTAGAGAAAGGGATCTCTCTGTTTGAAGCTTTTTAGGAAAAAGTGATCAAGGATTCTAGCTCATAGGAAGGTTCCCTACAAGTTTCATGTTGAAAGGGAAGTGTTTTGATGAAGTTTGGTGAAGATATGGACCTTCCCAAGCTCAACAATGGCGGAATAGGGCCAGAGGAAGAAGAAATAAGGTTTTTGGCCAAAAAATCGCAAAAATGAGCTTTATATAGTGGTCCAGGTCGCGTTCTGGCACTAACCGCGCCAATCTGGTGCTTCTCGCACCAGAATTTTAGCCGTCGCTAAATCCGTCACTAATTCCGTCACTAACACTTTTGCGACAGAATTTCAAAAATTTAAGCTTTTCTTTCTTTTTCTTTTATTTATTTAGCCTTGGTTATTATAGTGTCTTTGAGGATAAGCAAGGTGAGAGTTTTGAACTTTGTTTGAACTTTGATAGTCCTGAAAAACAAATCAGCCTTTTGCCAAGAACAAGTGTTAAGAGTTTAAGCTTGCATTTGCATTAACATTAATCATTTATTAACATCAAATTAGCTAGCTCCCCCTGAGTTAGTTTGCCCCATTCACTTAGTAACTTTAGTAACTTTTATGAATCATTGATTGGCAAACAATAGCAGAAAAACAGAGCACAACAGAAAAAGCAGAGTTTATAATCAATCACATTTTCTCCCCCTATTTGGCTTATCAAAGGAAAAAAGTAAAAGCACAGCAAATCAGGATAAAGGGAAAATGCAAATTTCATTTATTGATGGGTGAATGCAGTACATTAATTAAGGGAAATAAAAAAATAGAAAAAGGCAATTATGAAGAACAAGAAGCCTAGTCTTCTTTAGAAAATTCATTTTGGACCATCCTAGCTTCTATATTTTCTAGCCTAGACTTCATCTCTTCCAAGGATGAACTAGTCTCAGCCCTATGCTCATGATGCAGTGATAACAGGGCATCCATCTTTTGAATCATAAGGGATTCAAATGGACTATAAGATGGCTCAGCAGGGCCAGCATCTATAGCTTCTTCATCAACTTCCTCTTCTTGGTCAGCACCAGGGAGCTGTTGTCCAGCCATTTGCCATCCATATGGGGTCTTGGTCATCCCTAGCTTGGTAAGATGCTTCTCTTTGATGAGCCTGTTGCTGGAGTTGGTGTTGTCAACAACCTCATTAGAGACATCAATTTGAAAGTAGTCAATAAACCTGGATACAAGAATAGCATATGGGAAGAGATAGTTCATTAATCTCTTGGATTTCAGCATAATTTCCTGGAGAACAAGAATCCAGTTCATCTTAATGCCATTTTTCAAGGCATAGACAAGCTGTAAATTATCATCAGTGGCTTGGGCATGGTTTGTGGCTCTAGGGGTAAGGATGTATGTGATGATGTAGTAGAGAAGCCTATCCTCATAAGTTATGGGTCCAGTACTCAACCTAAGCTTCAACCTCATGTGAGGATCAAGAAGCATACCCCTGTAAGTGTCTACCCTATTGTACCCACCAGCCTCTTCCTCAAATCTCCTTTCACCATCAAAGGTGAGACCAGCAACCTCTTCCTAGATTACAAGGGTTATTTCTATTGCAACCCCATTAACTTGAGACAATATTGTCCAATCCATGGAGAACTTGGAACAGGTATAAAATACCTTCACCAATTCAAGGTAAAAGGTACCCTTCATCTCCACAAATTTTTTCAGTCCTTGGGTTTTAGATATGTAGGAAACTGAAAACCTTCTCCTATGAACCAGTCTATGGAAAGGTGTTTGGGAGGACCTATAAGCTTTGTGGCATTAAATTGAGGATAGGTCATTTTGTCTTTTTCCTTAGAGAACCAATGGTCTAATCTATTGGCAGCAGGGTTAGATGATTCAGCTTTTCCCTTAGAGGACCTAGGTTTCTTTGGTGCAGACATGGTTGTAGAAAGAAAGAGACTCTAAGGAAAGGCTTACTATACTTCGAGAAAGAAAAGCACAGAAAAGCTTAAGAAAGAAGATGAGAGTGGTGTGAATTTTTACTTGAACATGGGCTGTATTTATAGAAGATTTTAGGCTCCAAGGTTCAAATTTGAAATTAGAAACAGTTACCACGAATTAAACCACTCAATTTAAGGCTTAGAAGATTCAAAATTTGAATTTGGTGGCAGTTGGGCAGTGACATTTTAAAGAAAATCTTTCAGATTTTGCAGTAACTCCATGAATAATCGATTATTTCATTGTGTAATCGATTAATTTGTAAGGAAAATCACTTTCTGTATAAGCTGTAATCGATTATGTAAGTTCAATCCAGTTACAGAAGATGAAGTGTAATCGATTATTCCTATTATGTAATCGATTATCACAGACAGAATGCTAGTTTCAGAGATTTTTCAAAGCAATTTAATCGATTAATTCATTGTGTAATCGACTATTCCAGTGGAATGAGATTTTGTACAATGTTTTGAAGCTTGTGTAATCGATTAATTCGTTGGTTTAATCGATTATTTCAGTGGACTAAGATTTTCTGAAAAAAATTTCTATGAAGAATAATAGATTATTTCGTTGTGTAATCAATTACATAAGCTCAAATTCCATTCCCCATGGCTTTTAAAGTGAATTTAATCGATTATTCCATGCCTTAATCGATTATTCCAGTTAAATTTGCAAAATGAACAGTTATTATGCAACACAAATTTGAATTTTCAAATGCAAATGATGATCAAGCAAGTGTTCAATTATTTCTCATAGTTTGGCACAAATCAAGCCTACATTAGGAAATATTAGATTCATCAAGGATACCTAGCATGTTTCTTAGAGTGTAATATCTATCTCTATCCAAGGGTTTGGTAAATATATCAGCTAATTGAAAATTGGTTTCAACAAATTCAATTTTGATGTTACTCTTTTGGATATGGTCTCTGATGAAGTGATGTCTGATTTCAATATGCTTTGTCCTGGAGTGCATGATAGGATTTTTGGTGATGTTAATGGCACTTGTACTATCACATAGCAGTGGTATTTCCTTCAGCTCAACACCAAAGTCCTGAAGTTGTTGTTTCAACCAAAGGCTTTGTGCACAATAGCTTCCAGCTGATATATATTCTGCTTCAACAGTGGATAATGCAACACATGATTGCTTCTTGCAGTGCCAAGAGATCAATGAGCTTCCTAGCAAGTGACATGTTCCACTTGTGCTCTTTCTATCCAACTTGCAGCCTGCAAAATCAGAATCAGAATATCCAATTAAGCTGATAGGTGTACCTTTTGGATACCAAAGTCCTACTTTTGGTGTGGACTTGAGATATTTGAGGATCCTCTTGACTATTGTTAGATGAGATTCCTTGGGATTGGCTTGATATCTAGCACACAAGCAAACATTCAGCATTATATCAGGCCTACTAGCAGTGAGGTATAGCAAAGATCCAATCATTCCCCTGTATTTGGATTCATCAACACTCCTGCCTTTGTCATCTGTGTCAAGATAAGTAGAAGTTACCATAGGTGTTGCAGCATCCTTGCAATTTTCCATTTCAAACTTTTTAATCATCTCTTGACAGTACTTTGATTGACTAAGGAAGGTTCCACTCTTTAATTGCTTGACTTGTAGTCCTAGAAAGAATATGAGTTCCCCCATCATTGACATTTCAAATTCACCCTGCATTGTAGCTAAAAATTCTCTGCACATTAATGGATTAGTTGAACCAAAAATTATGTCATCTACATAAATTTGAACCAATAATATATCATTTCCTTTTCTCTTTATGAACAAGGTTTTATCAACTTGACCTCTTATGAAAGATTGTTCAACCAGAAATTTACTTAACCTTTCATAACAAGATCTAGGTGCTTGTTTCAAACCATACAATGCTTTTCTTAACTTGTAAACATGATTGGGATGTTTATAATCAACAAATCCAGGAGGTTGTTCTACATAAATTTCCTCTTCTATGTAACCATTTAAGAAAGCACTTTTGACATCCATTTGAAACAATTTGAAATTCATCAAACAAGCGTATGCAAGCAATAACCTAATAGCTTCTCATCTGGCTATTGGAGCATAAGTTTCTTCATAGTCTATGCCTTCCTCTTGGTTGTATCCCTTAGCAACCAATCTAGCCTTGTTCCTTACTATGATTCCACTTTCATCCAGCCTATTTCTAAAAACCCATTTAGTGCCAATAGGTTTATGAGTTGATGTTCTAGGGACTAACTCCCAAACTTCATTTCTTTTGAATTGTGATTCAACTCATCATGCATAGCCATTAACCAATGATTCATCAATTTTACTAATTAAGCAAGAAGTGTTGTGAATATATGCATGATCTATGGAGAGTAAGTAGATGTTACCTTTTCTTTTACCTATGTGTATCACCTCACCAGTTTGTCCATCACATATCATGCAGCAATTGTCATTAAATGACACTTTGAACCCTTTATCACAAAGCTGACTTATGCTTAAGAGATTGTGCTTTAATCCTTCCACATAGAGAACATTTCTGGTTTTGGTCTTAAAGCTATCTCCTATACTTCCTTCACCAATTATTTTTCCTTTGTTATTATCTCCATAGGTGACAAATCCTCCATCTTTAAGAGTCAAATTTGTAAGCATGGATATGTCACCGGTCATATGTCTAGAGCATCCACTATCAAGATACCATAATGAAGATCTTGCTCTTAGACATACCTGCAAAATTTAAATCAATTTACAAAGGTAGGTACCCAATTGAAATTGGGTCCATAGGGGTTAGTTGTTTTTCTTTTTCTTGGCACCCAAATGCATTCTCCATTAGGCACATAGAATATCCTAGCATAGCATTTATAAGATGTGTGACCTTTCTTCATACAGTAGTTACAAGTGATAGTTCTTGATGCATTTTCAAAATAAGTCATGTGTTTAAATCTTGGTTTTGAAATCTCCAGCATACTTTTGCACACTTAGCATTTCAGCCAAATTGCATTTTCCATTGTAAAGCCTTCTCAAAAGATCAACCAAGTAATTATTTTCAGAAAGTGCTACCATAAGTTTTTCACCATGACTTCTTTTGAACTCATCAAACTCTTTTTGCAAATCATTGTATTTGTCAACACTAGATGAAGAAGAAGCACATACACATCCATTCAATTTGTAACTTGAAACAAGTTTTTCATTGTCTTCTTTCAATTTACAAATTTCAGCTTGTAATTCAGAAAGTTTTGTGACATGCCATCTAAGATCTCCTTTTAGCTTATTGTTTGATTTTGCTAGCTTTTGGGCCTCTTCATGCATTTCTTGAAAAGCATCAATAGCTTGATTTAATTAAGAGCTTACCTCAATTTCAGCAATGGATAAGTCATCATCTTCATCAATTGTGGAGGTGAGACACATATTTGCTTCTTCATCTTCACTTGATGATTCAGAGGTTGTTGATTCATTATCTTCCCAAGAAATATAGACTTTCTTGGGCTTTCCTTCTTTCTTCACCTTGTTTTCACTTTGTTGCTTCTTCAAGAAGATTAAGCATTCAGATTTAATATGGTCAGGTTTGCCACATTCAAAGCAAGTGAAGTTGTTATCACTTCTTTTGTTGGTGCTGTTGTTGTTCCTTGTGAACTTCCTATTCTTGTTTCTTCTCAAGAATTTGCTGAATTTTTTAACAATCAAGTTCAAGTTGTCTTCATCATCCTCTTCACTTGAGTTTTCCACTTTTTCAACTTTTGAGGATGCAACTTTCAAGGCTATGCTTTTATGTTTCTTTTCTGCATCTTCAGAATTTGTTAGTTGTGACATTTCAAGCTCATACTCAAGAAACTTACCAAATAGTGCAGCCATAGACATTTTGGAAAGGTCTTTTGATTCTTTGATTGCTGTCACCTTTGGTTGCCATGGTCTTGTAAGGCACTTTAGGATTTTGATACAACTCTTCAACATCAAATGTCTTTCCAAGACCAAGAAGATGATTTACTATGTGAGTGAACCTTGTTTAAAGCTGAGATATGTTTTCTGTGGGATTCATCTTGAACATTTCATACTCATGTATTAAGGCATGCTTCCTTGATCTTCTAACTTCATCTGTGCCTTCATGAGTAATCTCTAGCATCTCCCACATATCCTTTGCACTTTTGCACCTAACTGTTCTAAAGAATTCATCAGATGAAAGTGCAGAAGTAATCATATTCATAGCTTTAAAATCATATTGAACAACCCTCTTTTCAGCATCTGTCATTTCATCCCATTCTTTGGGAATCATATCATTACCAACAGTTTTAATAGGAATCACATGACCTTCTTCAATTGCATTCCAAGCACCTGGGTCATTTGATTGAATAAAGATTTTCATTCTATTTTTCCAAAAACTGAAGTGCTCGCCTTCAAACATTGGAGGACGATTGAAGGAGGCACCCTCCTTGAAGGTAATTTGTGTGGTATTCATTTTCTCTTTAAAGAAAGATAGTGATCTTGAATAAACACTCAAGAACCTGCTCTTGATACCAATTGAAAACAAAAGGAATACCCACAATAACCAAGAGGGGGGGTGAATTGGTTAAAACTTGGTCTTTTAAAATTTTGCTTTTCAAAATCAGAGTTAGGATCTTAATCACTTTAAAACCAAGAAAGCTTTTATTCAATCAATTCACTCAGCTCAGAAAACCAATGGCTCAAAGCATAACTTGTTGAGTAATGATAAGAATACCAAGAACCAATGAACAAGATAGCCAATATAGATTAAAGAACGGAGAATTAACACAAGGATTTATACTGGTTTACTTCTCAAGAGAAGCTACATCCAGTTTCTTCTAATCAACACTAGATTAGAGTTCCACTATTATAAATTTCAGTTCTTACAAGCTTGATTACATTTACTCTTTATAAACCCTAGATAAAGAAAGGAAATCTAAAACACTATTAGACACCTTATCAACAAGAACCAGAGAACACTACTCTATTCTTCCCTAGAGAACACTACTCAAGTGCAAGCCTCAAGAACAAATTTACAACAGCTCCAATTAAAAAAAATTACAAAACAAATTTATACCCAAAAAGAATGGAGGGAAACAACCTGATGATCCAATGACAATGAATGCATATGAGTTACCAATCAGGATTGAATGATCAAAAGCAAATTAGAACATGCTCTCTTATTCTTCTTGTGAAACTCTTGCCCAAGAAATCATTCAAACACCAACGAAGATCAAAGAGAGGGACAAGAGGTTTGTATACTCAGAAAGCACTTTTAATCTTTGTGAAGGCTTGTATGTAATCAGAAATTCGAATATCACTTGTTCTTAAACAAGACAAGCCTCACTTCTATTTATAACAAAACTTTATAACTAACTATAATCGATTAAACGCTCCCAATAATCGATTAAAAGGCCTTATGTAATCGATTAAATTTCTATTTTAATCAATTAAAATGTTCATAAGTTTTCTGGGTTTGAATCACGAAGCAAATAATCGATTAATACGACTTGTAATCGATTAAACCAGTAGCACATCATTTCAGAACAGCCTTGTGTAATCGAATACAATAAATGGTAATCGATTAAAGCAGTGCAACAAGCTTTTCTAAGAACCTTGTGTAATCGATTACAATAAGTGGTAATCGATTAAACCAGTGAAGCATGACTTTCTTTTAACACTATGTAATCGATTACAATATTTGGTAATCGATTAAATTGTTCTTCAAAGCTTTTCCATATTTGAAAACAAAGCAAATAATCGATTATCTTACTGTGTAATCGATTAAACCAGTGGCTTTTACATTTTTCAAAAACATTGCTTCTTTGGTTCTTTTGTCAAAGGTTGCTTCAATTCTTTATGAAAACATTTAGGCACATGAATGATTAGATGCATGCAATGCAAGGATCAACAGATTGACTACTCTACACACTTTATGGATTTACATTCTGCCAAGACATTCCAAGGCATGTGAAAAAGCTCAAAACATTTCTTCATTTCCTAAGCTTCAAGCTTCAAGATGCTCCCCCTATTTTCAACAAGCAAGAGAAGAATTTGAGTTCTGGTTTGGTATTTCGAATTCTGTGTGAATGTTCACTCTCTTCTTCAATTGCTATTCTGTTTTCATGATTATGAATGCGTTTAGGTTTGAAAACGGATTAGGTTATGGATTCATTTCCTAATTTTGAATATAAATCACAGATTAATTGGATTATATTTCAATTAGGGTTATGGTTTCAATTAATTTAGGGGTTA
This sequence comes from Glycine latifolia, assembly GCA_013407115.1. Taxonomy (NCBI): domain Eukaryota; kingdom Viridiplantae; phylum Streptophyta; class Magnoliopsida; order Fabales; family Fabaceae; genus Glycine; species Glycine latifolia. Next base: position 203,958 of record QARZ01041009.1, read on the forward strand.
ATTCGATTGAACTACTTTTAATGAAATTGAATGAACTTTCACAATAGGATAAATTTTTGAGAACGATGATGATTTGAATAGCTTGGTTTGGTGAATTGGATTGATGCTTTTTAATTTGTTTTACATTACTTGTTATCAATTCTGTTAGTTTCTGCATTAATCTTTAATCGTAGTTTGTGTTTTTGCAATTTTTACTTCACGCCTGCAAACTGTTCGACAAAAATCCCTTTTACTGTTAGTAGTGAATTGAAGATAGAACCATATTGATAGTGTCTTTGAGTCGACCTAGGTTAATCCTATGCTACAGAATTAGTGTAGTTTAATTGTTTTGAAGCGACACGACAAACGCTTATCAAGGCTATTAAACAGAAGAAGGAATGCTTTAGGTCTTTGCATAAATGTCCCAATGATGAGAATTTGCAAAAGTTTAGAGTAGTGAGGAAAGATGGAAAGAAAGCAGTGCGGGAAGCTAGAGACAAAGTTTTTGACGATTTGTATAAAAATCTTAGGAGCAAGGATGGGGAGAAAGGTATTTACAAACTTGCAAAAATGAGGGATAAGAAGAGTAAAGACCTCACTCAAGTTAGATGTATCAAGGATGAAAATCAAAAAATTTTGGTAAAGGATGGAGATGTAAGTGAAAGATGGCTAAACTACTTTAACAAACTTTTTAATGAGAATGGCGACAAGAGTGAGGTGGATTTAGAGGAAGTTTTTGATGATCTGAATAGAAGATTTATGCACAGAATTAATACACATGAAGTTAAGGAAGCTTTAAAGAGGATGAAGAATAATAAAGCTTTGGGATCTGATGACATCCCTATTGAAGTGTGGAGGAGCTTGGGATATGTGGCAATAAAATGGTTGACCAATCTTTTTAATAGAATTCTTCAAACAAATAAGATGCTTGATGCTTGGAGGAAAAGTATGATTGTGCCTATTTACAAAAACAAGGGAGATATCCAGAATTGTTTAAACTATAGAGGCATCAAGTTTATGAGCCATACTATGAAGTTGTGGGAGAGAGTTATCGAACATCGCTTAAGGAGGGAGACCAAGGTGTCTGTAAATCAATTTGGATTTATGCCAGAAAGATGTACCATGGACGCTATTTTCTTGATGAGACAATTAATGGAAAGGTATAGGGAAAGGAAGAAAGACTTACATATGGTGTTCATAGATCTTGAGAAAGCATATGATAGAGTTCCAAGAGAAGTCTTATGGTGGACTCTTGAGAAGAAAAAGGTAGCATTAAAGTATGTTAATACTATCAAGAATATGTATGATGGGGCTACCACATGTGTAAAAGCCTGTAATGGAACATCAAGGTATTTCCCTATCACGGTAGGTGTCCACCAAGGTTTCGCTCTTAGTCCTTATCTCTTTGCCTTAGTGATGGATGAACTAACGAAAGATATTCAAGAGGAAATGTCGTGGTGTATGCTTTTTGTAGATGATATCGTGCTTATTGATGAGACCAAAGATGGTGTTAATAGGAAATTGGAATTATGGAGAAACACTTTGGAGTCTAAAGGATTCACGATAAGCAAGAGCAAGACAGAGTATATGGAGTGTGAGTTTTCACGGGTAAGAGATGGTGATCAAGACATAGTGCATCTACTTGGTCAAGAGGTACCCAAGAAAGATGTTTTTAGATACTTGGGATCAATGTTGCAAAAAGGTGGTGAGATTGACGTGGATGAAAATCATAGAATTAGAGTAGGCTGGATGAAATGGCGGAGTATATCGGGATTTTTGTGTGACCATAAAATTCCCCTTAAGCTAAAAGGAAAATACTATAGAACAGCTGTAAGATCGGCAATGCTATATGGAGCAGAATGCTGGCCAGCATAGAGGCAACATGAGCATAAAATAGGGGTAGCAGAAATGAGGATGTTAAGGTGGATGTATGGATATACGAAGATGGATAAGATAAGAAATAAGGATATTTGATGAAAGGTATCAATGGTACCGGTATGGGAAAAGATGAGGGAGCATAGATTGAGGTGGTTTAGGCATGTTATGAGACGACCACTAGATGCTCCCGTAAGAACAAGAGTTTCTTACCAAGAGCTCGACACAAAGAGAGGTAGAGGTCGACTGAAACTTACCTGGGAAAGGTTGTGAAACAAGACCTAATGGAGTGGGATATAGATTGGCAGACAATATGTCTTAGGATAGAGTGGAGAAAAGCTATAAGCTTGGTGGAGGGTTAAACTCATTAGTAGTTCTATGTTTCAGTCTTTCCCTTCTTTTTGTCCTTTTCCTCCTATTTTCTCCCTTCTTCCTTTCACCCTTTGTTTAGTTTAGGTTTGTTTTCTCTAGTTTGTCTTATTTTTGATTTATCATTGGGTTCATGTACCACCGACCCCAATTAACTTGGGTTAAAGGTGTTGTTGATGTTGATGTTGGTTTGAGACCTTAGACAAAGATGATTCTTGATACCTCAACTGGAGGTACTATGATGTCTAAGAGCCCAGAGGAAGCAATTATAATCATTGTCTCCATAGCAGCCAATGATTATCAGAGTCATCATGATAGGTCTCTAGTGCAAAGGAAAGGTATAATGGACCTAGGTACTCAAAATGCAATTCTAGCTCAAAATAAACTCTTGACTCAGCAAATAGAGGCCTTAACAAAGCAGATAGGCCAACTTCCTAACCAATTTCAACAAGGTGGATCACAAAAAATGCACCAAGCTCATCAAGTTCAACAAATTCTAAGATGTGATTTCTATGGTGGTGACCATTAGAATGACCACTGTCCAACACCTGGTGATTGCCAATAGGAAGATAAGGCTCATTATTTGTAGAATCATATCAAACCTCAATAGAATTTCCAAGGAAATTACCAAGGCTATAGAGGTGGTCCAAGTTCAAATCAACCTTATGGTTGGAGACATCAAAATAATAATGCATATACTGGTCCCACTAACTCTTCTTTTGTAGGTCCCACAAACAACTCTTATGCAGGTCCTTCAAATAGGGGTTCAGAACAACAAGTTTAGCCTGATAAAGTGTAAAAAATGGAAGATACTCTAACTCAGTTTATGCAGATGTCCATCATAAATCAGAAAAACATTGATGCTTCCATTAAAAATCTTGAAGTTCAATTTGGACAACTTGTAAAATAACTGTCTGAGCATGGAGGTGGATCTTTTTCAGCAAACACATAAGTCAACCCAAAGGAAAACAATGCAAGGTAATTACAACAAGGAAGGTTGGTTTGAAGGATGACGGAGAGAAAAATAAAAATGAAGGAGTTGTAGAAAAAAATGATGAAAAAGGAAGGAGTTGAAAAAGAAAAAGAGAAAAATGATGAAGTGGTGACTAAAGAAGAAATGGAAGATAAAGTTCTAAGTGAAGAGGAGAAGCATAAATCAAAGAAACAAGCAACTAACAAAGGGGGTGTAGATAGCACCTTTTCAAATCTGGGATCATGATGTATGTTAGTACTGGTAGGAAGACTGGGTTATCGCCATGTAAGTGGTGTATATACATAGCACTTTATGGAAAAGTGCATATGTATGGAAAGGAACTCAGACAAAGAAGGAAGAGTGACCGGGTAGTGATCTCAGATGTGTTTTGAGTAGTGATCTTGGATGTGTTCCGAGTACTAATCTTGGATGTGTTCCGAGTAGTGATCTCGGATGTGTTTCTGAGTGGTGATCTCGTACGTGTTACCGAGTTGTGATCTCGGATGAGCAACTGGGTAGTGGCCTCGGTTCAGAGGAGCTCGTTTTTAGTTGACTTGTAAGAGCTACCGGGTAGAGAAACTGGAAGAGCTCGCAACCCCTTTTGATAGAGTTACCGGGTTAGTGATCCCGGAAGTGGTTGGGAGGAACCTTGGACTGGTAAAGTACCAAGGTAGGAACTTGGAAGAGGGCAGATGAAGTCGGAGGAGGAGGGATCCTTGGATGTACTATAGTACCAATGACGAATTCTTATGCAATCGATTACATAAGCATTCGTATTCGATTAAAACAGTCAGTACTTGCTGTTTAACTCATACTTAGCCTTGTGGTTGGAAATGAGTGCTCAGGAACCCGGGGTATGGTAGTGAAGTTGAACTCAATATATATATATATATATATATATATATATATATATATATATATATATATATA
>QARZ01041009.1:217801-234380 GCA_013407115.1 Glycine latifolia
TAGTCTATGAATGAATGACATTAGTTAGCATGATAAGTATGTTGAAACATAAGACCTTTGAATTGAATGATTGAGTGCTAATTGTTTTCAAGACTTGGAGTGGAAATAAAATCTGGGAATGGTGGTTAATTGTTTCTAGGATTTTATGTTCCAATTAAGGATTTTATTTCCCAATTGCAATGATAAGAGGATGCTTAGTATACCTTCTGAATTCATAATTGAGTCATATAGAACCAAATAAATCTGGGAATTATTGGGAAGGATTTATTTAGAGATTAATTGTCAAATGCTTGTTCAATTTATACATGTTGATTCTATATGATGTTAGTTTTTGTTGTTAATCTGAAATAAAGAAAGGTTTGAGATATGATTGCAAGCAATCTGGGAATTCATTGCATGTATGTATGAAAATTTTCTGAGTTTCAGGGTAAGCAAGTAGAGAAAGAAAAGAGGAAGGGTGCTGCATCTAGTAGCAAGGGAGCAAGGACCAATGACTTTGATGAGAATAGATTCAGAACTATGGAATGTCAGCAGAGGTACGAGAACTGGTATGCTCCGAAGAAGATCATTCCGGAGAAGATGATAGACTGGGAATCTTTTCCTGAGGATTCACCAATTTTGGCTGTAATCAACAGGAGAGATTAGAAGACTTTGGTCAGTTTTCCTGAACCAAGTTCCAGTGCTATTTTAAAGGAGTTCTTGGCCAACGTTGACAGGGAAAATGTAGACAAGGACAGAGTCAGTTGGGTTAGAGGAGTAGAGGTTCCATTTAATCATGAGACTATTGAGGAATTTCTAGACACTGCATATTATCCATTTCAATCTTGTGCCTTCAGAAAAAATTTCTATAAGATGCAACCTATCAGCAGTAAAAATGTCTTTAGAGATGATATGCCTCAAATTGCAGATGAGATTAGAAAAGGCATTACAGGGCTGTATACTGCATGGAAGGCCAAGTCTGGAATGGATTATGCACATGAGAAGTTAAAGAAGCAAGACTTGACTGGGGAGGCAGAATTTCGGTACCAGCTCAACAATCACACCGTTATTACATCTACTAATCTCACTGATGTGAATGTTGAGAGGGCAATCCTTCTATATGTGCTGCTAAGCGATGATAATTTGGATATTGCCAGTATCCTGTCTGATAGGATACTACACATGATACATGATGGTAGCAGTAAGTCCCTCCTTGCTCATTCTTCACTAATTTCTCATCTTTGTAGGAAAGCATGTTTGGAGATTCCTGACGAGGAACCCATGGACGTCAAAATTTCATCCGTCATGACACACAAGACATATCTGGCTGCAGTAGAGACTCAGTGGCAGAAGCAGTTGATTAGAGCCTCTAAATTATCACCTGAGGAGATTGCTGAGAGGAGTCCTCGTGCGGACATTCCTCAACCTGAAGTTAGAGCACCGCCACCACCACGAGCATCTTCTTCTACTACTATTGGAGGGCCACGTCATGAACTGATTTATGAAGATTCTCAAAGTTACTTGCAAATTCAGTCTGAATTGAGGTCTCAAAACAAACTGTTGGAGCATCAGAACAAGATGATGGAAGACTTGTTCAGACACTTCTCCATCGATTTCATTCCCTACCAGGCACAGGATTCAGCAATACCACGAGTTTCTCCTGAACCATCGCAGCCATCAGCTGCTGCTGATGATACTATGGAGGATTAGGAGCAACATTGCAGTTCTATGGACAATATTTTATTTGCTTTATGTTTATGTTTATGGTTCAGTACTTTACTTTATTTTATTTTCAGTGTGTTTGGAACAATTCCGTTTGAGTTTAAATAATTTATAATTTGGACATGGTTGAATTTGATTAATTTATTTTTAAATAAATAATTCTGTTGGATGGATGTTATGCATAAAGATGATTTTTTTTTTAAATAATGTAGTTATGTGTTTTCCCTTGAATAGAAAATTAATTGCTGGAGACAGCAATGTTTAAAATCTGGGAATGGGGAACGCATATTTTGCGTTATTTTGAAAAAAAAATTATAATTGAAAAACAAAGGATATCTGACAGAATTTAGATAACTTAGATGATTGAGAGACTAAATTTTTTTAAATTACATAGAATTAATTAGAAATTCATTCATAAATCAAAATAGGAAATTAGAATTAATTAAAGATTAATAAGAAAAGGAATTTAGATGAGATGATGTTAGATATTAAGTTTAGAAATCAATTTGATAATCAGTTAGTTGTTCTTTTTAGAGGCAGATGAATAAAATGTTAGGGCTGTGAATAATTTTCAGATTATTGAATGGCCAATACAGTGATAAAGTGGATTTACTGATGAATGTTTTGGAATTATGTATGAGACAAGTAAAGTATAGAATTGCATATTACTTGATTAGAACTATGTTAGTTTTTGTGATTGAAGCACATTGTGAAAAGAATAGATACTTGATAAGAAATCAAATGAACTTAGCTTGATACCATAACTTGTGAGGATTGAGCCTATACAACATATTTTCTTTTCAGAGTGACCTCACTGTGAATAATACTCTAGAATTTTATTTGTTTCTCTATAATATGTGCATGGTTGAAATGCTAAAGGCATGTTCTTTCTTTTAAGCTAGGGCCAAATGACCTTACCCTAATGATTTTCCATTGTTAGCCATTTTGAGCCTAAACCTTTCTTTTCATTCACCTGACAATAAACCTGTTATCCATGACTACCTTAATTGAGATTGGAGGAAAAGAGAATTAGAATCAAGGTTATTAGATGTTGAAAATAGGAAGAAGATGTCCAGAGAAAGAAGAAAGATGTTACCCAAGAAGACAATTCTAGGCTTGGTGTTGAAGTGCCAACAGAACAAATATGGCATAAACCAAATCTAGAAGACATCCCAGCTGGGAAATAACAAGTCTGAAATACCAGCTAAGGAATCTAAATTTCCCCTATTATATTTTATTATATTTGTTTTAGTCAGATAAAAAAAAGGGGGGGAAACCAAAGACACAAAGAGGGGGAATCAGAATAAGAGTAGTAGAGTGGTTAAGTAGACTTGAATAATTCAAAACCAATCTCAACTTAGCCACTATCCAAATTATCCTACCTTAAGCCAGGCCAAATTATAACCTTGTAAAGACCTTTGGATTAACTATGCATGTATTTATGTTTCTTATTTTTCAGGAATTTGAGAATATAATCAAACCTATGGTAGTATTATAGCTTTAAAGGAATTGAGAGATTATATTTACCCTAAACACTTGAGTAATGAGTGAATTATATCTTTTGGTGAGGGGTATCTAAGTTATGATTCTATACTGATGGACTTGAAAAGTATTTTCATTTTTTTTACATGGAATTCAATTACATTTACTAAAGTAGTTCTAAGGTTGTGTATGTGATGATATGCTTGACTGTTGAGTATGGTTCCCACTACAATTAAGTTTTATTTTATTTTATTGCTAGGGACAGCAATATCTAAATCTGGGAATTATTTGATATGCTGTTTAGCATATATAGTTTTTAGGTTAATTTTATTAAGAAAGTAGGAAGAATATATTAAATAAATGCTAGAATCAGTATAAAATTCATTATTTTTATGTTTATCAATGATTTTATGCTATTTTGATGTTTAGGACCAAGAAAAGCAAGAAAAGAAGCAAAATAAAGAGCCAACTGAATCTGAGATCTCGCGCTAACCGTGCCAGGACCACGCTAATCGCACCAATCTCGCGCCAACCGCGCCAGCAACATTGGAGGCTCGCGCTAGAACTCACGCCATTCACGCGGACATTACAGGATTTCTGAATTAGCTTAAAGATAACATAAAAGTGATGGGTTTTTAGGGTTTTATGACCTAGGTATAAATAGAATTTTAGTAAGATGCATTAGGGGCATCAATAGACAGTTTAGAATAAAGGAAAAGAGGCAAGAACAAAGGAAGAAAGCATCAAGATTAAGGATGAAGAGGAACAAGAAGGAGAAAAGATTGAAGGGTTTGTGGCTCTTCATACCTTAGTTTCTTCCTTCTCTTCCTTCTCTACATTGTATTAGGCCAGACATACTCATGTCTGGCTAATTCCTTTGTAATTATGGTTTAGCCAAAAGCCAATGTGAACTCTGTGTTTATTGAATTGATCTTAATAAAGTTTCTTATAATTGTTTTACTCTACTTTATTTTTCCATTCCTATATCTAATTAGAATTTATCAATCTATTAGGTTACTTAGAGCTACAATTCACGATAGGAATATTGGGGTTTTAGTTTCTGAAAGCAGTAGAGTGACACTTGCGATATTACCTAGGGATAGGGATAAAGAACTGCAGATTTATTATTATGCTAGCTTCAAGCTTAATCTAAAAGGAACTACTAAGAAATTAGGGTTCTTAATTTAGGTTGAAGGGTTAAATGGCCGAGGAATCAGGGTTTAACTATATTAATACAGCATATTATCTGAATAATTATATTAAATGCAATTAAATATCAATTCAATTAAATAAGAGGGAACAGAGGTGATTATGCTTAACCATAATTATTCTTTATTTCTGCGTAATTTTCAATTTACATTGTTTTAGTGTTCTTTTATTTATTGTTTTTAAATCCAAATCACAATCAAATTTTCTCAACATTATCATTCCTTGTCCAATATTCAAGATCATATATTACAATTAATTTTAGTACATCAATCTTCGTGGAAACGATATCTTACATATCATTTTATTACTTGAACGAGCGGTGCACTTGCCGTGTCACAACATTATGGTTATTGTATGATGCAGTGCGTGTATTTAAATTGTGTGTTACTGCTTTTTGATTGAAACATATATGTAAATGATTTGCACTGTGATGTTTGTATTGTGATTGAGGATGTCCTCTGGCTAGGGAAGCAGACCATGTATGAGAGTGTAAGACTCATCTGGGATGAGCTTCTCGATAATTCATATACGTCCGAGTGCATGAGATGTGCACGGGTGATATACATTTGTGCATGAGATGTGCACTGGTGAACTTGTATATCTGTGCTGGAATGGCATATGGGTGTGATTATATACATCTGATGTTTATAAAGGCCGGGTTGGCTATGTTATATGTTACGTCAATATAAATGCTATGTACTGTGGAAGTGAACCAGGGGAGATGCGTATCCAAGAACCCTGAGTTTACTGAGATTGTATCTCACCCCGGTTGGGGACTATATTTTATTGCAGGTGATAGCCAAAGAGCGAGGGACGAGGTCCGGGGTAAGAGACCCGAGTAGGGGTTGTTCGGTGGATCTCAATTGATAAGCCGAGTAGGCCGAGGCCGAGTTGGCCAATAATTGAGGATTCCGGACAAGAGGACGAGGTCGGGTTCAAGGAAGCGGATTTTGGAAGGCGGTCCTTTTGGCGAGCCTATTGACTCCATTTTATTGTATGTTTTGTAACCTGGTATGGGTATGTTTTGTATTATGCACCTTTGGAACAGAGCCCGGGTGCCAGGATGTATATTAAAATTCCATACATAATGTCAATTGTGTTGTATGACGTGTGGTGACGTTTTTTTTTTATGCTTCCATGTTTACTTAATTTACGTTAAGTATTACTGCGCTTAAGACCATAATATAATGTTAATGAACTGGATACATACAGGGTCGTTACACCACCTGAGAGAGAGGTAGAGTTTTCTATAGATTTGGTGCCCGGAGCTGGACCTACATCTATAGCCCCTTATAGGATGTCTCCCTTAGAGCTAGCCGAGCTTAAGAAGCAGTTGGAAGAGTTGTTGGATAAGCAGTTTGTGCGGCCTAGTGTATCTCCATAGGGAGCACCCGTGTTGCTAGTGAAGAAGAAGGACGGGACTATGAGGTTGTGTGTGGACTACCGCCAGCTGAATAAGGTGACAATTAAGAATAAGTATCATTTGCCTAGGATAGACGATCTTATGAACCAGCTGGTAGGGGATTGTTTGTTTAGTAAAATACATCTTAGGTTGGGTTACCATCAGATCCGAGTTAAGTTCGAGGATATCCCCAAGACCGCTTTTAGAACCTAATATGGTCATTATGAGTACTTGGTTATGCCCTTTGGTGTGACTAATGCTCCTGGTGTGTTCATGGACTACATGAATAGGGTCTTTCACCCATACCTCGATAGCTTTGTAGTAGTCTTCATAGATGATATCCTGGTATATTCTAAGACCAGAGAAGAGCACTTGAGGATTATGCTGCAGACCCTTAGTGATAGACGATTGTATGCCAAGTTATCTAAGTGTGAGTTCTGGTTAGAGAGGGTAAGTTTCCTGGGGAACGTGATATCCCAGGGTGGTATAGCAGTAGATCCTTCTAAGGTTAAGGCTGTCCTCAAGTGGGAGAGTCCCAAGTCCGTGTTCGAGATTAGAAGTTTTCTGGGCTTGGCTAGGTACTACAGGAGATTTATAGAAGGTTCTCCAAGTTAGCCTTACCCTTGACCAAATTGACTCGTAAGGGTCAAGTGTTTGTGTGGGATGACCAGTGTGAGCATAACTTTTGAACTCTTAAGGAAAAGCTAACAACCACACCCGTGTTAGTTTTGCCTAACCTAGGAGAGCCCTTTGAGGTGTACTGCGACGCAGCAATGACGGGCTTGGGCAGGGTGTTGATGTAGAGTGGCCGAGTTGTGGCCTATGCTTCTAGGCAACTTAAGACGCATGAAAGGAACTACCCTACCGATGATTTGGAGTTAGCGACCGTGGTGTTTTCCCTTAAGATATGGAGACATTATCTTTTTGGCTCCAAGTTTGAGGTGTTTAGTGACCATAAAAACCTTAAGTATCTGTTCAGCCAGAAGGAATTAAACATGCATCAGAGGAGATGGCTAGAGTTCCTTAAGGATTATGATTTTGAGCTTAGTTATCATCCCAGCAAGGCCAACGTGGTGGCCGACGCTTTAAGTAAGAAATATCTTCACGTGTCTGCATTGATGGTTAGGGAGCTGGAGCTCTTAGTCTAGCATGTGAGCTCACCCCTAATTGCATGAGACTAGGAGCCCCACGGATTACGAGCGGACTGCTAGAAGATATCCGAGAAGGGCAGGGGTCCAACCCTTTTCTGAAGACCCAACTAGAAGCCATAGCAACAGGGAGTGATAGTAGTTTCCAGCTGGGGTCGGATGGAGTTTTGAGACTTCAAGGAAGGGTCTGTGTCCCCAACATATCCGGGCTTAGGAAGGTAATCCTAGAGGAGGGGCATAAGAATAACCTAAGTATCCACCCCGGAGCCACCAAGATGTACCAAGACCTGAAGACTATGTTTTGGTGGCCGAACATGAAGAGGAATATTAGTGAGTTTCTATACGCGTGCTTGGTCTGTCATAAAGCTAAGGTAGAACACCAGAGACTGTCGGGTAAGTTACAACCCTTGGAGATACTCCAGTGGAAGTGGGATAATATCTCCATGGATTTTATTGTGGGTTTGCCTAGAACCCGGGCTGGGTTAGATTCTATCTAGGTTATTGTTGACAGATTGACTAAGTCTGCTCACTTTATCCCCCATCAACATCCGATTTTCCTTAGAGAAGTTGACCTCTTTGTATATTAGCGAGATTATCCGGTTGCATGGCGTGCCCTCTAGCATAGTATCTGACCGGGATCCAAGGTTCACTTCTAGGTTTTTGGAGAGTTTGAACAAGGCCTTAGGAACCCGGCTTCGGCTGAGTTCAGCCTATCACTCTCAGACTGACGGACAGACTAAACAAACCATTCAGTCTCTAGAAGACCTTTTGAGGGAGTGTGTTTTAGAACAAGGAGGTAGCTGGGATAGTTTCCTACCACTGATAGAGTCCACCTACAACAATAGTTTTCACTCCACCATTGGCATGGCTCCTTATGAGGCCCTATATGGTAGGAGGTGTAGGACACCCTTATGTTGGTTGGAACCTGGCGAGAGCCTTATGCTAGGGCCCGACGTGGTACAACAAATGACCGAGAAGGTCAAGTTAATCCAGGAAAGGATGAGAATGACCTAGAGTAGGCAAAAGAGCTATCATGACAGGAGGAGGAAGGACCTAGAGTTCGAGGTCGGTGATCATGTATTCTTGAGGGTCACCCCATGGACCGAGTTCGGTCGAGCATTGAAATCCCAGAAACTCACACCCCGGTTTGTCAGTCCTTTTCAAATTCTAAAGAGAGTCGGCCCCATCGCCTACCAAATTGCCTTACCCTCGTCCCTTATCAATCTCCATAATGTATTCCATGTGTCCCAACTTTGTAAGTACATTCATGATCCTTCTCATGTGGTCGGATTGGACGATATCCAAGTAAAGGAAAACCTGACGTATGAAACACTACCCTTAAGGATTGAGGATCGACAGACGAAGAATCTAAGAGGAAATTCATAAAAAGGTGGGAGAGTTGTAACGACCTGGACTCCAAGTTCCTTAGTGAATGCTTGGTGTGTGTATTTTATTAATTAATTATATGTTTTATTGTATTAATTACTGTCCTGAGTGCCTTGTTTTGGGATGCATGCTTGATGGGTGATGGGACACAAGTCAACACTACTGTGCTGTGGTTGCTGGCTGTGCAGGTTAAGTGGACGTGCTGTGTCAACCGTGTTTATAAGCAGCAGACTGGCACAGCAAAAACTTACTCTTCCTTTCTCCAACCTTAGCGTTTTCTCTTCTTTCCTCCCAAGTTTGCTCACACCTAGAAACCTTCCTTCCTTAACCCTTCTGTACCACCTTCAACCCATGAGAACCACCGTCGCTGCCATGATATCCCGACGCCAAGAAGGACCTTGTGGTCGGAACAGACGCTTAGGAAAAATCGTCGTGAAGCCCGTGAACGAACACCTGGTTAGGTAAGGGGAGTTTATTATGTTTGATAACCACTTTAGGTAACATGGTTGGGGGCCAGGGAGTCCAACCATGGCGATGATTGCATGTCCTTATGTGTATGTTGTTTTCCAGAAGGTATGCCTTGGAATGGGTAACGGCCCCGTATGCATCCGGTTCATTAACATTATAATATGGTCATAAGCGCAGCAATACTTAACGTAATTAAGTAAACACGGAAACATAAAAAAATAAGACGTCATCTTACGTCATACATTACAACTATAACATTATGTATGGAATTTTTGTATACATCCCGGTACCCGGGTTTTGTTCCACAAGATACATCATAGTACAACCCACACCGGGTTACAAAAACTACAACAAAATTGAGCCAACAGGCTCTCCAAAAAGAACCGCCTTCCAAAATCCACTTTCTCGAACCCAGCCTCAGCCTCTTGTCCGGGATCCTCAATTAATAGCCAAACCGGCCTCAGCCAACTTGGCTTCTGAATTGAGATCCACTGAACAACCCCTACTCGGGTCTCTTACCCTGGACCTCGTCCTTCGATCTTTGGCTATCACCTGCAATAAAATATAATCCCCAACCGGGGTGAGATACAATCTCAGTAAACTTAGGGTTCTTGGAGTTACACCTCCCCTTGGTTCACTTCCATAGTACATGGCATTTATATTGGCATTACAATTAACATAGCTAACCCGGCCTTTTAATAAAAATAGTAGTATAACCATCTCAACCTTGTAAGAAAAATAAAAGCATAGTCATCCCGGCTTTCATAAACATCACATGTATATAATCACACCAACGTGCCATTCCAGCACAGATATACAAGTTCACCAGTGCACATCTCATGCATAAATGTATATCTTGATATACAAGTTCACCAGTGCACATCTCATGCACAAATGTATATCACCCATGCACATCTCATGCACTCGGACGTATATGAATTGTCGATAAGCTCATCCTAGATGAGTCTTACACTCTCATATATGGTCCGCTTCCCTGGCCAGAGGGCTTCCTTAACCACAATACAAACATCACAGTGCAAATCATTTACATGTATGTTTCAATCAACAAGCAGTAACATACAATTTAAATACACGCACTGCATCATACAATGACCATAACTCCCTAGGAGTATGGTGGAACACAATCAAGGGATACCATCTCCCTAAGAACAGAGAGCTTACCTTCTCTGATTCCAACACCTTCCTCTCCAACCTCGTGTTCACGACCACTAATATCCTCTTTATCACGCCCTACAACAGGCAAGAAAGATATAAAGAACGATTTTCAACCATTTCATGAAAAGAACCCAGTTCCTTTCCAGATGTCAACCCTACACAACCAAGTAGTGACTTGTAAATCCCACAAAGACTATCCGGACATAACAAAATACCCAAAACCCAGAAAAGTTAACTCTCAAAGTTGAATCTTCATCACAACAACCTCCTAAGCATACTTTTCCAAAGAAATATCACCCAAAGCCAACCCTAACTCATATGGGTTATTTTTCCTCTCACCCCCAAACTTAAAGGAAAAGGTAAAACTTACGCGTCTAACCTTAAAATGTCAAAGGAGGATTGTGGACAACTTCTAAAAGCCTAGATGTACTTATAGTGTCTTCTAAGTCATAAAGGTTGACACTTTAACTTCCTGTGGAGAAATGATCTCCTCGACTGATGATTTTTTCAAAGAATAAAGGGTGAGAACTAATCTGTATGGTGATTCTCTTAAATCCTTACGTTGGATGTGAAGGTGTTTAGGTTAAGGAATGGTTATCTAGGAAGCTTTTTCTCACTTTAACAATGGAGGAAATATGGAATAAGAGAGAGAACGTGTTTTAGCAAAGACGGTGGAAATAAGGTTACTACTAAAATATCTCACTTAAGCATATCTTATATAGCCTGTAAGTTAACACACGTCCTAAAAATAACATAAGAGCCTTCCTATGTCAAAGCAACCAGCAGGGAGTCAACACGTGTCACTTGTGTAAAGTGAACATGTAGGGCCAACACGTGTAAGAAGGCTAAGTCTAATGTTCCCTCCTCCTCCGACCTCATCCGACCTAATCCAAGTTCCTACCTTGGTACTTCACAAGTCCAAGGTTCCTGCCAACCGCTTCCGGGATCACTAACCCGGTAACTCTATCAAAAGGGGTTACGAGCTCTTCCGGTTTCTCTCTATCCGATAGCTCTTACAAGTCAACCACATACGAGCTCTTCCGAGCTCACCCAAGCTCAATCGAGATCACAACTTGGTAACACATCCAAGCTCATTCGTGATTACAACTCGGTAATACATCCGAGATCACCCGAGCTTATCCGAGATCACACTCGGACTTCAAAGAAAAGGAAGACACGAGCTCTACCAAGATAGCCATCCAGTTTCTCTTTCCTTCCCTGTTCAGGTTCTTTTCTATACATCAGCGTTTTTACCAAAAGTGCTATGTAAATACACCACTTACGTGGCAATAACCCGGTCTACATAAAATTAACATATACCATGATCCCAGATTAGTAAAGGTGCTATCTACACCCATTTCTTATCCGAGTTCCAAAATACACCCCCTCCTAAGGTGACAACTCGATCATACGAACCCGAACTAAACACCTATACACGACTAGTGCATCGATGAGCCCGTATTGTGGTGGCCCTCGTTTGGGGCGGTATGTATGTATCATGGGAGGGTATGGAGATCCTAGACAGGATGGGATGTTCCTATGTCGGGCCATACGTTGATGGTGCCCATGAGAGACATACAGCAGCTGAGCCCGTATAGGGGCGACCCTTGTTTGGGGCGGTATGTATGTAACATGGGAGGGTATGGAGATCCTAGCCAGGACGGGATGTTCCTGTGCTGGGCCATACATTGATGGTGCCCATGAGTGACATACTTCATTTGCATGACGGAAATAGGATGATTGACTGTAATAGTACGAGAAGTACTAGGGGGCCACGTCTGTAGAGAGATCCTTATAACACCCATTTGGCTGATCACTGAAAACAATGAATATACTGCAAATAAACCAAGAGGGGGGTGAATTGGTTCAAAACTGATATTTAAAATTTTTCTAAAACAAATTGCGGAATTAAACTCTTGGATCGTATCACTTATTCACCTTTTGGAAATCCATAAATCCTTCTTCAACCAAGATCAAACCTTGATATACATGTACAAAAATTGTTTCTTTGAAGATAATATTTGATTTCACAAAGATAGGTAATGAAATATATACAGAATTCTAAACAAGAGATAAGGCAATTTATACTAGTTCACCTCTCAACCATGGAGGCTACATCCAGTTACTTCCAACCAACACTAGGTTAGAGTTTTCACTATATCAAAGAATCTTTACAAGCAATTTTACAAAGATTACCTTTATCCATACTAGATAAAGAAACAGAAATCTAAACCCTATAGACCTCAAATGATCAAGACCCAGAGAACCCTACTCTGTTCTTATCTCTAGAGAATCCTACTCTAGAAAACCACTTTAAAGAATCAAAGATATATCAACAAAATTTTTAATACACAGAAAAATTCTAAAGAAAGATTCAAGAGATACAACCTATGATCCTTCAAATGAATGAATGAATGAATGAAGTTACCAATCAATCAGGTTGAATGCGAATCAAAGCTTAGAATAAGAACTCTTGAAATCTTTTCTTTTCTTTAACAACTCATCTCAAAGATTTTACACTCTTGATCTCATGAGAGATTTTTCACTCTTAGAACCAATCAGTATTTTGGCTCTTGAAACAACTTTCTAACTTTTTGATGATTCACACAAAAATTCAATGTTATTTGAAACAATTCGCTCTAAGTCTATTTATAAAGACAAGTTAAGCAAAGTTGTTATAAAACAAATTTAACTGACAATAATCGATTAAAACGACAAGGTAATCGATTATTTAATCATATGTAATCGATTAAATTTTCAAATAATCAATTAATATGTTATTGAGCTTCCTGGAAATGTTTCTATGAACAGGATAATCGATTAAAGTAGTCTAAGCATTTTTGAAGCATTAGGAAATAATCGATTACATAAGACTGGTAATCGATTAAACTAGTAAAGCTCAAACATGAAAAACACAAATCCGGCTTGTGTAATCAATTATTCCAGTAAGCCATTATGACAAACAAGTTAAGATAATTGATTTCATAATAGAATAATCGATTATTCTAGTGATGTATGTTTTTCAAATATAATTATGTAATCGATTACAAGAAACTGGTAATCGATTAAATAGTTCTTCAAGGGTTTTCCAGAAATAGTATGAATGTATTTAATTGATTAAACTTCTTGTGTAATCGATTAAAATAGTAAGTTTTTCATTTTTCAAAACCATGAGAACTTATCTTCTTATGAAATCATTGGATTGCTTTGAGTTTTTAATCAAAAACTATGTATGCATGATAATGAAAATGAAACATCACAAGGCAAACCACTTGAACCACTTAGACAAATTACAAATGCCTTCAAATGATTGGGCATGTAAAAAGCTAAAACTTCAAGCCTTCATCTTGCTTCAATCTTCTTGCAGCTTTCCTTAGAATCAACAATCTTCTTCTCAGAATCAACAATCTCCCCCTTTTTGGCTTTGAGCATGCCAAATCAATTGTCCATTTGTCTAATCTTTTAATTGCTTTAGAGGGATGAATGATTCCTGAAATCTTAGTCAGCTTTTTGCAAGAACAAGCATAAGCATCATCATTAAAAAAAATTTGCTCCCCCTGACTTGGGTAGATTTTACAGAATTAAAGCTTTCATGCAACACATGTAATTATTTCTCCCCCTACAATTATTACAATTATTTCTCCCCCTATTTGGATTGTCAAAGACAAAAAAATGATTAAAGTATCAATAAGGAGAATAAAAGGATAGAAAAAGAAATACTTGTATTAATCCAAATGCAAGCAGTGCATTAATCAAACTGAAATTTAAAATACTGAAAGAAATAGTAAACAAGGCAATGATTGACAGAAGATAGCAAGAGCATAATGAAGCAGCAACTAGAAAAAAAAAAACATAAGCACCCTAAAACTTATTCATCAAAATCATTAGGGACAAGCCTAGCCTCTATGTTTTCTAGTCTAGATTTCATCTCTTCCATAGATGAATTTGTCTCAGCTCTGTGCTCATGATGAAGAGACAATAAAGCATCCATCTTTTGAATCATGAGAGATTCAAAAGGACTATATGATAGTTGAGCAGAGCCTTCAGCCTCTTCTTCATCTTCTTCACCTTCCTCTTCAGCACCAGCACGAGGAATTTGTTGCCCAGCCATCTGCCATCCATATTAGGTCTTAACCATTCCAAGCTTGGTAAGATGTTTCTCCTTAATGAGGCTATTGCTTGAATTTATGTGGTCAACAACGTCATTAGTTACATCTACCTTGAAGTAGTCAATAAATCTGGAATCAGGACAGCATATGGAAATGGGTAATTCATCAATCTTTTGGACTTGAGCATAATTTCCTCAATGATGAGTATTTAATTCATTTGAATACCATTCTTTAGACCATACACAATCTGAATATCATCATTGTGGCTTGTGCATGATTAGTGTACCTAGGAGTCAAAATATAGGTGATGATGTAGTGAAGAAGTCTGTCTTCATGAGTCATCGGACCAGTGCTAAGCCTCAGCTTCAGCCTCATTTGAGGTCAAGAAACATCCCTCTGTAAGTGTCTATCCTATTATACCCACCAGCCTCCTCTTTAAATTTCCTTTCACCTTCAAAGGAACTTCCAACCACCTCTTGACAAACTTCAGGAGTGATTTCCATGGCCACTCCATTCACTTGAGATAGGATAGTCCCATCCATTTGAAGCAGGTGTAAAACACCTTCACTAACTCAGGGTAGAAGGTACCCTTCATCTCAACAAATTTTTTCAAACCCTAATTTTCAAGTATAGCAGGGAACTGAAAACCTTCATTAGTGAACAAGGCAAGGTCAAGCTGTTTGGGTGGACATATCAGTTTGGTGGCATTAAACTGAAGGTAGGTCATTTTCTCACACTCACTGGGAAACCAATGGTCTAACCTATTCTTTGTAGGGTTAGAGGTTTCAGGACTCTTTCTCTTAGAGGTTTTGGTTCTTTTAGGAGCAGACATAATGAATTGTTTGGGGAAAAGGCTATCTGAACAGTGTTATAAGACTCAGAAGAAGAAAGAACAGCAAGGCTGAGATTGCAGAAGGAGAATGGTGTGCATATTTCCTACACCATAGGCTGTATTTATAGAAGATTTTGGGCTCTAAATTTGAAACTTGAAATGAATGACAGTTAATACGAATTAACCCACTAAATTTAAAGCATAGAAGATTCAAAATTTGAATTTGGTGGCAATTGGGCAGTTACAATTTCCAAGAAAATCTTGCAGATTTTGCAATAACTCCATGAATAATTGATTATATGCTTGTGTAAAATCGATTAATTCGTAAGCAAAAATAGTTCTTGCAGAGGTTGTAATCGATAAATTTGAAGGCGTAATTGATTAATTCAGTGAGTGTAGTTCAGGAAGATGAGGTGTAATCGATTAGATAATCTTGGTAATCGATTATTATAAAGCCCGGATTACAATAGAGCTCGGCTTTCAGTGGAGCTCGGCTTAACGTGGAGTCTGGATTATAATGGAGCTCGGCTAACAGTGGAACTCTGCTGGTTCAAAAGAACCCAGCCCGGATTGTCTTTAATGGTATTAAGCCAGAGAACCCGAGAACGAATTTATGATTCCGGCATGACCTGGTACCGGGTTATATATGACATGAAATATAAAACATTTTTCTCCTTATGTAATCGATTAATTTGATAGTGTAATCGATTATTCCAGTGAACTTCATTTTCTGGAAATATTTTCTTATGAAGAATAATCAATTATATAAGCACAAACGTCATTCTAAAAGGCTTGTTAAGTCCATTTAATCGATTAATCGGGCCTTAATCGATTTTAACAGTGAATTTATCAATATGAACAACAATTATGCAGGAAAGTTTGAATTTGTAAAGCTTGAGATGAATGGACAATAAATTATGCAATTTCATGTAGATGAGCATATAAACATCATGCTAACACACATTAGATTCATCTAAAATTCCTAGCATGTTTCTAAGTGTGTAGAATCTATCTATATCCAAAGGTTTAGTGAAACTATCAGGCAGGTTCCGCAACGAAGAACAAAATAGAAAATTTTATTTTTCTCCCTCATGAACATGTTCCATGAACGTCATGGAACATGCATTCTAAATTTCACACATACTTTGGACTAGATGAGGAATCAACAAAGGTGGATGAGACTCAATACAGAGCAATGATTGGTTTACTACTCTAACTCACTACGTCCAGGCCTAATATCATGTTCAATGTTTCTCTACGTGCAAAGGAAGTTCACCTAACTACGGTCAAACATATTTTTAGATATCTCATGGGAACTTTTAATCTTAGTCTTATGTTCAAAAGACAAGAAAGTTTCAAACTTACAAGCTATTGTGATGCTGACTATGCTAGTGATAAAGTTGAAAGAAAAAGCACAAGGGGAATATGCCACTTTATAGGTTCTAACTTAGTGACATGGATATTTTAAAAGTAAGGTTCAATTGCATTGTCCACTGCTGAAGCCGAATATATATCAACAACAAGTTATTGTGCTCAAGTTCTTTGGATAATGAATCAGCTTGAAGACCTACAATATCTTTAAGAGTAAAATTCTAATCTTTTGTGACAATAAAGTTGTTATTGTAACACCTATCTTTACCTTCTCGTGCTTGGTTTATTTTAGATA
>QARZ01041010.1:0-67171 GCA_013407115.1 Glycine latifolia
TCAAATCTCACCAAAGGAAGTGCTTCAAGCTCTCCTTCTAGACCTTTGGCTTGAAATGGACCTCCATCATCATGATCCTTAGATCGTCCTCTATCATAAACCTTGATTCCTTGGTCATTTAACCCTTTAATCTAATTAAGAATTCTAATTCCTTAGCAATCCCTTTTTAAATTAAGCATTGAGCTGATATATTTATTACTTTGCAATTCTACACCCCTATCCCTAGGTGATGTAAAGATTATTACTCTACCGCTTTCAGAAACTAAAATCCCAATATCCCTATTATGAATCCTATCTCTTGAAACCCTAACAGATTGATCAAGTCTATTGAGGCAAAAGTAATTAAAGAACAAGATAGAGCAAAACAATCATCATAAACTGTATCAATACCAATTCAAATTACATAAGATTAAACATTGGCTTTGGCTTCAACCACAATCAAAGAGGAATTAGCCAGACATGATTATGTCTGGCTTAAATACAATAATGATAAGGTAGATTAGAAAGAATACAAAAATGAAGAGTAAGCAAACCCCTCAATCTTGGCTTCCTTCTTGATCTTCCTCCTTTCTTGATCTCCTTCAATACCTCTTCTTCCTTGTTTCTCCCTTTGTGTTCGTCCTCAAAAACGTCCTACTACTTTCCTATTTATATCTAGGTCATAAAAAACCTAATATCTTTATTCTTATGTTATCTTTAAGCTAATTCGTATTTCCCAGCGTCGCCCGCGCGGCTGGCGCGAGATTTGGCGCGACTAGCGTGGCATTCCAATAAGTGTGGCGTGATCCGCATGGCTCTAGCGCAACTGGCGTCAGCTTCCAGTAAGTACCACGCGATCAGCGTGGCCTTGGCGCAGTTGGCGCGAGACTCCAGAAATCCTTAGCTGTTTATTTTACTCTTTTTCTTCCTTTTCTTGGCTCCTAACATCAAAATTGCATAGAATCAGTGATAAACACAATAATGATAAACTTTGTACTTATTCTAGCATTTATTTGACATTTTATGCTTAGTTTCTTAATGAATTTTAACCTAAAAACTACATATGCTAGCATCATATCAATTACCGTTAGTTGAATAAGGTAACGATTAAGAACAAGTATCCTTTGCCTAGAATAGATGACCTTATGGATCAGCTGGTAGCAGCTTGTGTGTTTAGTAAGATAGACCTTAGGTCAGGTTTCCATCAGATCCGATTGAAGTCTAAGGATATTCCAAAGACTGCTTTTAGGACCCATTATGGTCACTACGAGTATTTAGTTATGCCATTCAGTGTGACTAATACTCCTAGTGTGTTTATGGATTATATGACTAGGATCTTTCACCCCTATCTTGATAGTTTTGTGATAGTATTCATAGATGATATTTTGGTATACTCTAAGACTAGAAAGGAGCATGAAGAGCACTTGAGGATTGTGCTGCAAATCCTTAAGGATTGACAACTTCAGGCTAAGTTGTCCAAGTGAGTTTTGGTTAAAGGAAGTGAGTTTTATCCCAAGGTGGTATAGTTGTAGATCCTTCTAACATAAAAGTTGTTCTTAACTAGGAGAGTTCTATGTCGGTGTTTGAGATCAGGAGTTTTCTGGGTTTAGAGGGATATTACCGGAGATTCATAGAAGGTTTCTCCAAGTTAACCTTGCCTTTGACCAAGCTGACTAGTGTGAGCATAGCTTCCAAACTCTCAAGGAAAAACTGACGACAACGTCTGTGTTAGATTTGCCTAACCTAAGAGAACCCTTTGAGGTGTATTGTGATGCATCAAAAATAAGTTTGGGAGGAGTGTTGATGTAGAATGACCAAGTAGTGGCCTATGCTTCTAGAAAACTCAAGACGCATGAAAGGAATTATGCTACCCATGATTTAGAGTTAGTTGTTGTAGTTTTTGCTCTTAAAATGTGGAGGCACTACCTGTTTAGCTCTAAGTTTGAAGTGTTTAGTGATCATAAAAGCCTTAAGTATCTATTTAGTAAAAAAGAGTTGAACAAGCATCAGACGAGATGGTTAAAGTTTCTTAAGGATTATGATTTTGAGCTTAGCTATTATCCCGACAAAGCCAATGTAGTGGTTGATGCTTTGAGTAGGAAGTCCCTGCATGTATCTACTCTGTTGGTTAAGGAGTTAGATCTCTTAGAATAGTATAGGGTCCTTAGCCTAGCGTGTAAGGTTACCCCTAATAGTGTGAGACTAGGAGCTTTGAGAATTACTAGCAGTTTGTTAGGGGAGATCAGAGAGGGCCAGAAGTATGATTCTTTTTTGAGGACTTAGTTAGAAGCGTCAATGAGAGGTAGTAGTTTCAATGTGGGATTAGATGGAGTCCTGAGACTTCAAGATAGAATCTGTGTCCCAATGTATCAGAGCTTAGGAAGATGATCTTGGAGGAAGGACATTGGAGCAGTCTGAGCATCCACCCTGGTGCCACCAAGATGTGTCAGGATCTCAAGGCAATGTTTTGGCGATCAAACATGAAGAAAAAGGTTAGTGAGGTACAACAGAAATTTTGGCAGCCATTTTGGCTCGCCTGGACGAGTCAAGGCGGTGATAAATACGTACAGCAGCATCAAGACCACGAAATTTGGTCTTCTTCCTCCCCCAAATAGCTCCCAAGCTCCCCACCATCCTCCTCCACCACCCACAGCCACCGGAGACCACCACAAGGCACCGCCGCTTGCCATTGGACCATCGCATGAAAAGGAATACTTTAATCGCAGCGGAATCTGTTAGTATGTAGGTGTCCTATAGACAATCTGATTTATCAGTTGAACACCTTGTACTATTTATTATTTCATGATTAAAAAGAGAAAACTTTATCTTTATCATATTTATGTCTCACCTATATTTATAGCAATATACATTTAAAGATAAAGGCTCTAGGAATAGAACAAGTGTATACTCGAGGATCTATGATAGAGATCATGATCATGAGGATTCGAGGACACTACATGTCTATTTCCTAAAGCATGTTCCTAGTCTTGAATCATCAAGAAAGAACACTGATGATCTCAATAAGACTAGTACGACATCTTCTACTTGTATAGAGATACAAGGTAGGGACCTCATGGAATGCAAGCATGGTGATGCCTTAGCTGATGTCGTGGGTGGATCTGTTGGGAACAAATGGCACTGAACTGACCCACTGAGAGACTCCACAAGGATTCTTTAAAATATCATTGGATTTGTAAAGTCTCTAATCGTTTGGTAGTACGGATCGTCCTAAACTTGAGGATGTCATCGAATACTGTGTCCTAGGGTTATACTTTGACTGTATGACTCTATCCGCCTAAAAATGGGGAGAACAGTGTACTCTTGGGTATAACCTGAATACATAAGTATAGATGAACATGCCGAAATGACTCACAATCCCTTACGGGGGATTAGTCGTTCAAAGGACCAGTAGGGCTTGGATGACTTCTAGTTGACTCGAGAATCTATGCATAGTAAGAGATCATGAGGAGTCATGATCTGTCTTAGAGTCAATAGAAGAAGATTCCTAGTGTAACACCCTGGAATTTTAAGTAACATAAGCTGGAAATTTCTTTTGTGTGTTATGGTGATTAATTATGTGTTTATTTTATATTTGCTGTTTTGTGTGCTTTTGCCTTGGGTTATGTGTTTGGTGGGTGAAAAAGTCAACTTTGTTGGCTGAGGTTGCTGTGCATGCATGCAAAAAGGAGATGTCTTGCCAGTTGTTCTTATAAGCAGCAGGCTGGCACAGTAGAAGCTCGTTCTTCCCTTCTTCAACCTTTGCATTTTCTCTCCGTTCTCTTTCTAAAACTCACCCAGAAACCTCCTGTTCTCGACCCCTCTGTGTTACCTTCAACCCGTGAGAACCACCACGAAATCTTGACGTCGAGAAGGACCTCGTGGCCGGAGCAGAAGTTTAGGACAACCCGTCGTGTAGCTATAGAACGAACTCCTGGTTAGGTAAGAGGAGTTTATTATGTTTGATAACAACTTTAGATAACATGGTTGGGGGCCAGGGAGTCCAATCATGACAATGACTGCATGTCCCTGTGTTTGTGGTTTTCCAGAAAAACTATGTTTATTTTTATTGAATGGGATGTAATACGCCTTATGTTCGTTGGGTGGTGTTTTGTGTTGATGTTTAATGATGTTCCTGTGTGTTGTTGTTTGATGGTGTTTTTGAGGAGAGTTGATATTGTAAGAACTCCCCGTGCATGTGTGTGAAGTTGGCCTTTTGATGTTGAAAACTCCTAAGTCACTTTGTAGTAAGTGTTCGTGGAGGTGTCGGGTACCAGGATGGGTATGCCGAGCTGAGCGGGTTACGTAGCATGTATGTGTGCATGCAGGACGTGACTTGTCCTTGTTGGCGGACGTCGATATACCGGGTTCCTTACCCGGGGTTGTTCCTTAGAGCTGCTAGGGCTAGTGTCCTTTTCTTTAGATGTACCGGGTTTCTTACCCGGGGTAATACCTTAGAGCATGTTGAGCTCAAGTTTGCTTTGAGAAAGTGAGCTACCAGGTTCCCTAACCCGGATGAGCTCGTGCCTTATCGGGAAAAGAGCCATCGGGTTCCCTAACTCGGATGAGCTCATGCCTTCTTGGGAAAAGAGCCATCAGGTCTTTTACTCGGTTAAGCTCATCTCCTTTCTTTATAGCTATCGGGTTCCTCAACCGGGATGGGCTATTCTCTTTAGAATCGCTAAGTTCAGGCCTTTTCCTTGTGAGCTATCGGGTCCCCTTACTCGGTAGAGCTCGCACCTTTTCTTTGTAAGCTACCAGGTTCCCTTACTCGGTAGAGCTCTCAACTTTTCTTTGTGAGCTACAGGGTTCCCTTATTCGGCTTTCGTAACCCCAACAATTTTGTGTAGGTTTGTGATATTAATACAATCCTGAGTCTTGTAAGCGCTATCTGTTATAATCGGTTACATCGCTTATGTAATCGACTGCATAGTGCTGAGTCTGTGCTTTTGTATTTTATAGAAACCCAATGACCCCTTTGACCGCCCTTTACCGACCTTGACCGATCTTGTCCGCCCCCGTCGGATCTTGTTCAGATTCTTATATCTAGGTGCCAACCCGTACACCTAATACTTCACACCGGCTCACTTGTTTGTGATGTTGTGAATGACGTGTAAGAAACATATGTGATTGTGCTGATAATAGTTGAAATCGGCCTATGTGATTGCTTGAGATAATGATGTATGCATCGATACCATAGGGGGTGTATGACGTGTATCCTATCCAGGACGAGTTGTTCCTGACTGGGTCATACATTGATGGTGCCTATGGGTATTGAAAGCGAGTAGATATGCATTGATACCATGGGGGTGTATGGCAGTATCCTAGCCAAGACGAGTTGTTCCCGGGCCGGGCCATACATTGATGGTGCCCATGGTTATCTGAATGTGAGTGGATATACATAGATACCCATGGGGGTGCATGACTAGTATCCTATCCAGGATGAGTTGTTCCTTACTAGGTCATACATTGATGGTACCGTGGTGGTAGGCTATGTATAGACACGTGGGATGCCGGGACCGGGTGGTTAACCTTGCAAGGACCACAGTCAGTGCATCGATGAGCCCATGTTGGGACAACCCGTGATTATGATGGTATTTACATGGGGGGTGCATGACATATTAACACGAGTTGTTCCTGACTTGGTCATGCATTGATGGTGTCCATGGGACATACGACATTTGCATGACGGAAATAGGATGATTGGCTGTAGGGTACCGGGCTACTGGGGGCCACGTCTGTTAGGAACTCCTTCTGACACCCGGATGTTGATACCTACCAAGGGGAGTGACCTATGAACGACAGAGTGACCCTG
This sequence comes from Glycine latifolia, assembly GCA_013407115.1. NCBI lineage: Eukaryota > Viridiplantae > Streptophyta > Magnoliopsida > Fabales > Fabaceae > Glycine > Glycine latifolia. Next base: position 5,792 of record QARZ01041010.1, read on the forward strand.
ACAAGCTACTGCATCATTGAGATCACAAGGATGGGCTATTTCCAGGATGGTACCACATTGCATGCTGAGAGTTGAGTCAGGAGCATGCATCATGCTAGATATTATAAGTTGTCTTATGGAACATGTTTGGATGCCCGTGCGTATTGGGTGTGATGAGATGCTTGGATATTCATGATGATATGATGATGTCTGAATTGTTTTCCCTAACTGATGTTATTTATTGTTGTTGTTTAATATGATGAACTCACCTTTGATTTGTTGTACCTTGTGGTTTGGTACCTGTGATGATCGCGAACCAGGTTCGTGTGAGCAGACAGGCAACAGTAGGTGCTTTGGAAGATGACCATTTTTTGGTTGGAACCACCGTGTAGCCGGGATGTCGATGGACTAGATCCCGGGCAGGAGTTGTGTTTTGCTAGTTACACCCCTTGTTTTAATGGATGCACCCCATTGTTATGCTAGTTACACCCCCGTCGTTTAATTCTTATTTACTTTCTAAAACACTTAATACATTTTAGACATATTTATTTGTACCTACAACTAAACTATGTTTTGTTTATATATATATATATATATATATATATATATAGCAGGTTGCTTGGATGAGGAACAGGCTTCTTGATTCTCCTTTTCCAAAAGATTAAAGATCATCCTTATGTTTTCTACAAGCTTCTCTTTGGAGGAAGAAGATGCCAGGGCTGATAACACTTGTGATCTTTGATTGAGGAATTTGTAGGCTTCTGGGTCTGCAGCTTTGGTGAAAGTTGGATGTTGCTTACACCAAAGCGAAATCTGGTCAGGACTAGCTCTTGCATGGTCAAACTGGGGCCACCACTTTAGCAGAGCTTGTCGTTTGAGGATTGGTAATTGTCCTTTGGTGGGGGTATTACCAAAAGTATATCTCCATTGGAAGATCCAGGCGAGAGAAAGTTTGCTGAAGAAGTGAAGATCCACCGGGAATGGGTCATTATCTGGATGTTCAAACTTCTTCGTGAATGTTGTTAACCCAGATACCACCTCAGAAGGGAGTATCTCAAGGATTGGTCCATAGAAATTCCACCACTGGAGAAACCATTGAGGGAACTTGTAGTGGACATTCTGTTTGAAATAAATAAGCCAGGAATGCATAAAATCTTTATTTTGAAAATAAAAAACATTATTCTAGGCATTTTGATAATCCCAGTATGAAAAATCAATGGGATCATAGTTTTGGGAAAAACGTTTTATCTTATTCATGTCTCCAAATTCTCTAGGTGTCAGAACTTTAAGAATTTGCAGAGTTGAATAAGCGATTTGCTTCGAGCCTTTGTTTTTATGATGTTTAATCTGGATTGAGTTGGTGTCTACCAGAATAAACTCATAAAAATGCCTTGTCTTGAGCATAGAGGTCGGCACATAATGGAATTGATTTCCCTGGATGTCTTTTGGGAAGATTTTTAGGGAAACTCTATTTGGTTTGGAGTCCCAAAATTCAGGTTCTACTTGGACAATCTCCTGACATTTAGGTTTTGAGACGTATTGTGTTTGGGGTTTTGGCTTTTGAACTGCCAATGGTTTTGGTTGTTGAACTATGGCTTTGCCTTTGTGGAGGGTTATGGGAGTTTGAGACATGGTTTTGATCATATCTAGGATGGTTTGGTTTTCTTCTTCTTCCGAAGTAATGTCGGCCCATGATTTAGATGGAAGACCTTTCAGAAGATGGGAAAGACCCTGTTCATGGAGGGCCAAAAGGGTTTGGATAGGCATGGCATAATCTGCCGTTGTTTAAGATTGGGGTTTAGGTTTCTGGGTTGATGTTCCAGTGATAGATTGAGGTATGATTCGGGTAGATGACCCAGATTTTGATTGATTTCTGGAGTCTTCTTCCGAATTGGATGAAGATCCAGCCCCTGCAGATCCTACATGGGAGATTAAACCAGCAACAGCTAGTCTTGGTTTTGTGACAGTGACTTTTTCTTTCCCCCTTCCTCGTGAGGAGGAAGATTTGTTTGAATTGGGCATGCACTTACCGATCTCTCCCCTGTAAATATTCACGAGTAAGGTAATCAGGTAAGGAGTTTAAAGTACCTTTGAGAAATTCAATTTCAAAATCAAAAATACTTAAAATGGCTTGCCATCGGGCAAAAATCTGTTTAGATGCAAGGTTTTTAACATCTTTTTGTAAAATCTCTTTAGCAGACTTACAATCAACACGAATTAAAAACCTTTGATTAAGCAAATCAGATTGGAATTTAGAAATGCATAAAACAATTGCCAAAACTTCTTTTTTGCCTGTGGAATAGTTCTGCTGGGCAGGATTCTAATGCTTAGAAGTAAATGCAATTATTTGTTCTTTGCCATTAACAGACTGCTTAAGAATACCACCATAACCTATGTCAGAGGCATCAGTTTCAACAATCTTTTTGGCTGAAGGATTAGGAAGATATAGGCAATGAAGGTTTTGGACCTGAGATTTGATTTGTTTGACAATGTCAGTATGGGTATTTGTCCAAGGAGGATGAGCCTTCTTGAGACGGTCATATAAAGGTTTAGCAAGATTACTCAGCTGAGGGAAGAAGTCAGCCACATAATTTAGACAACCGAGAAAACGCTGGAGTTGGGTTTTTTTCGATAATCTGATCTGGAAATTTGTTGGAAAATTCAATGGCACGATTGATGGGAGTTATAGTTCCTTGATGGATGTTGTGACCAAGGAAGCGAATCTTTGTTTGAAAAAGATTGATTTTAGTTTTAGATAAAACAAGACCATTTTTCTTGATTACCTGAATGAAAATGTTTATGTGTTTAAAGTGTTGGTCAACCGATTGGTAAAACACAAGGACATCATCAATATAGACAATAATAAAAGAAGAGTATGGATTAAAAATGTCATTCATAATTTTTTAGAATTCTGAAGGAGCATTCTTTAATCCAAAAGGCATAACTCTCCATTCATATTGTCCGAAAGGAACTGTAAAAGCCGTTTTGTAACAATCCCTTTCACTGATTTGAATTTGCCAAAATCCAGATTTCATGTCAAATTTTGAAAAGATCTTAGCGGAAAAAAGGCGATTAAGAAGATCCTTCTTATTAGGAATCGGATATCGGATCCATTGAAGGGCTTGATTGAGGGGTTTGTAATTGATGACCAAACGGGGAGATTCACGTTCAATTTCTGCTGGTTTGTTGACATAGAATGCTGAACAAGACCAAGGACTTTTACTTTTCCTAATAAGCCCTTTCTGCCGAAGATCTTGGATTTCCTTTTGGCAATGAACCAGGAGATCTTGGTTCATCTAGATTGGTCTGGCTTTGGTTGGGATTTGACGATCATTGAAATCCTTTTCATAAGGAAGATCAACGATATGCTGTTTGCGTTGCCAAAAAGTGTTAGGAAGATCGGCACAGATTGAGTCTTGGATTAGATTAGACAAAAACTTGATTTTATTAATAATAATTGGTTGGTTAAGCAAATTATCAATTTTCTTGTAAGAAATTTCTTCTTTAAGATAATTAATTTGGTTTTGCTTAAAAAGGATTGGGTTTAAATTTCTAACGATTGGGTCTTTAAGAAACCTAAAAGTAATAGATTTGTTTAAATAAGTCATAGAAATACCTTTATCAGAAATGGTTATAGGAAAGATTGATTTGATAAAAGGCATTCCTAAAATAACAACATTTTTCAGATTTTTAACTAAAAGGAAAGAGGTTTTAATTTTCAAATCTTCATTTTCAATTAATGCATCTGAAAGCTTGTAATTGACTCGAAGTTTAGAACCACTAGCAGTGCTAAGGCGTTCGAAAGTTTTCTTAAAATACTTAGTTGGAATTAATCCTTCCTGAATGCAGTTTGAATCTGCCCCTGTGTCAAACAGGGCTTCAGTTTCAAGGATGAAGGTTCCAACAATAATCTTGACGTTTATAAAAAACTTTTGGATTGTTAATTGATTAATTAATTCGAAAATGTTTAGAGGAACTACAGGAGTAACTGAATCATTTGGAGATTCATTACCAGAGGGTTGGTTACTCCGATCATGATTCTCCTCATCAGTATGATCACCAGATTGCAGAACAGTCAGAATATTCTGATGAACATTCTGTTGTTCCTTAATAAGGCGAATTGCAGCTTTTAGTTGATTAACCTCATGCTGAAGATCCTGTAGAGTTACTGGTTTAACAACACTCTTTTCAAATTTCTTAAGGGTATTATTAAGGTTAAACTTGTTAGTGGTTAACAAATTATTAGCTTTAGAAGATGAAGAAGAAGATGGTTCATTCAAAGATTGTTTCAATTTTAATAAAAGATTTTTCTTCTCTTCAAGGTCCGATATAGAATTAATCACCTCAAAAAGAAGATCTTGCTCCCGGGTAAGGACATTGATTTGGGAGGAAGAAGGACAGTCTTCATCAGTCGAAGATAGATCCTCTTGAATTTGATTCAGATTTTCCGAAGATTGATCCTCAGAAGTCTCCTTATCAGATTCATCTTCAGAGGAAGAATCTACTAAGAGCTGATTAATCTGTTCTTCAACAGCTGGTTCTAAGTTAAAATTCCTAAGCTTCTTCTTAAGCCTACAATATTGACTTTTATGGCCGGGTTTGCCACAAGTCCAACAAACTACAGGCTTCTTAGGGATGTTGACCTTATCAAAGGGAGGTTTGGTCTGGAACTCTCTTCTAAGCTTCCTAGGTGGGGTTCCTGATTTTTGACGATGGTAAACAGACTTCTTGGGCTTCTGTTTCTCTGGTTTATGGATATGCTTCTTGGAATTCCTAGGCTTAGAACAAGGAAGGCCAAACTGTTCACAGAAATTTCCCAAATCTCTGCGCTCCCGAGCCTTTTCTTTAGCAAGTTGATGCTGAATCTTATCATCTTGACAAATCTTTAAGGCTACTTTCTGGATATAAGCAATAAGTTGTCCATAACTCAATTGCTTATAAGGGATTTCATTATTAGGGTGTTGACTATGGATCTTATCCCCCAAGGATTTTGGAAGATCGACGAGAAACTTTTCTTTCCAGAAAGCTTCTTGGCTGTCTTCACGGGTAAAGACTCTAGCAAGGAAGGTATCCTTATACCACCTAAAGTCAGCTAAAGTCTTACACCTAAGGTTGGAAAGGAGTTCGGCAGATTTGTCTTTCCAAAGACTGGAATCACCTATGAAATGCTGAACTATGGTAAAGATTAACTGGTTGACCGAATCAGGAATGGGTTTACCTTCTCTGAGAAGGATAGTTCCATCATTCTCCGTTTTGACAGCTTCCTGGACGACAATTTTATGATCCTCAGTTAAGTAATTGTCCCACCAGCCTTTTAGTTGTCCAGTAAAGCCAGAAACTAAAATATTTACAATAATTGCTTCTGAACAGTTAAGGTCAGTATCATAAGCTGTGGCAACCATGGTCATCTGCTGGAGGATGTTGAGGATTTGGTACTCGGTTTTTCCATCTATATTCCATTCATAGACATGATTGGAATTAAAGGATTTGGATTGCTCCCTTTCTTCTAGGAGAAGATCAGGAGGAGTTGCCCTATGGTAATACAGCTTAGAGGGTTGTCTCCAGTTGGGCTGGTTCCTAACGGGATTGATTTGGACAGATCTATCAGAGTCAGTGTTACCACTTTCTGACTTGACTTGGTTAAGGACATTGATTTCCTTGTCTTTGTCCTTTTGAGCTTCATGCCTAGATCTGGCTCTAGTAAGGGTTGGTTTGGAATGGGCTTCATGGGAGGTTTGAGGAGTATCTTGAATTATAATGGAAGTTAATCCTTCAAGCTTTTCTTTAATTTCTTCCAGAGGCTGACTAGGAGGCTGGTTGAAAGCTTTGAGTTTGGCAAACTCTTTCCTAAGCTTACCAGTCATCCTAAAAGGTTTAAAGATTGGGGTTTGGATGGTCTTAGAAGAGGATGGACAGGCTTCTAGGCTAATGCTGGGCTTTTCACATAATTTTTCCCCAATGGTCTGGAGGTACTTGTTGGTATAGTTAGATTGTTCCATAAGATTCTTGATATCTTTGGCTAATATGGATTCAATCTCATCTTTAAACTTAAAAGGTGAGGCATAGATAGGGTCATGTTTTTCATTCCTGACATTAGGAAGGATAAACTTGGTTGATGGAGGGAATTCGGATCTAACAACCTGACCATCCTTAAGGTCATACCTGGTGATGACACTAATGGTGTTTGGTTCTAAGAAAGGGTAATCTATCTTATGGTAAGCTACATAAGATTTAAACCAATCAAAGAAGTAGATCTGGGTTTGGACTTGGTTGAGGAAGGAATAGTATTATTTCCTAATCTGGGTTTTGCTATTATCCCTATAATGACTAAGAAACCACTCTCTTTGAGGAGTCATTTCCTCAGAGTCGAAATCTAGCTTAAGGGCTTCATAATCTATGCAGGTCTTATTAATCATGGATAACTTCATAATCTTGCATAGATGAAAAGGTTGGAGAAGGGATAGATCTAGACTCTTCCTCAGGATTCTCCTGCTGATAAACGGGTTGAGGAATAGAGGACGGGGTTTCTACACCCTGGAGCTTGATCCTACTACTACTTCCACTAGGAGCGGTAGAAAAGGATTTCCTAGAGAAAACATACCCAAACATTTCAGATCTAGAATCTCTAGTGAAGGAAGATCTAGCAGTGTTGAAGGAGTTGGACCTATTGAAGGTAATCTCTACCCTTCCAGAGTCATACTGCTTAACAGACTCAAAACTAGGTGTGGTTTGCGGTTTTGCCGGGGCAACTTTGTCCATGGCCCAAGTCTGAGGAAAGTTGATATCTTCCCACTTAATGACTTTAGGAATGACTACCTTGGCTTTGGTGGTATCGGTAAGGACCAAGGTAGTTTCTCCAGTCTTTCTAGGTTTAAGGACTTTGGACACACATGAGTTCATTACCTTGTATTGAACTCGATAGATGATATTGACCGGGATGGATCCAACCTTCATATCAAGGCCATAAAGCTGGACGTCTAAGGTCAAGACATCTAAGATGTTGGCATCCTCAAGGCTGACAGTCCTATCAGGGTAACAGTTGAAATAGATGGGTCCATTGCTAAGGCTAGTTTCTACGGTGCCTAAGATGGAGTCTGCAAACTGGTTGTGACGGGAGTCTCTTAAACACAAAAGAATTGAGGTGTTTAATCCTTCGATCCCTAAAGGTTTAGCAGCAACTTGGACACATCCAATATGCAAAAAATTATAATTTTGTTTATGTTGTTTTAAAGAGTTGTTTGAAAGAAGTTTAATTTTATCAAAATCAATTTTAAGGCGGATATTTGTTTCAACAGTCCGAATTATAAAATCAGATTTGCGGAAATATTGGCCTTCAGGTTTGTAAAGCTCATTATCTGGAATCCTGGGTATCTTCCAGTCATCCAGATCCTGATTAATATCTTCAAAAGAAACTTCTTCTTTGAAAATATTACGGTTTGAATTGATTAAAGCGTTATCGGCTTGTGAAGGGCCAAAAGAGGAGGAGGAAGGTTGAGAAGACTTGAATGAGAGGCGAGAGGAGAAAGAGCGAAAAAGAGAAGACATGGAAGAAAATATCATAAAATAGTCCCCTGATATCATCGCCATCCTTTGGTTCTATAAAAACATAAAGATAGATCCAAGTTAAAATTTTCCTACTGAGCTATATATATATATACTTGAGATGGCTTATGCTTATCTTAATTACGTGTATATTCCATGATGATGATCATTATATGATTTGCGAAAAATTTATCATTGTTTTTATAATCAAATTGAAGGAGCTTTCATTTAAAACATCTTAATGGCGTGATTAAGAGTTAGTGATATAGTAGCGACATGGCAAATCGTTATACCTAGTTCCCATGAAAAGCTATATTTAGTCAATAAAGAGAGATCATAATTTATCCTTGCTCTTGACTAAATGTGAATGACAATGTGAGGGATGATGGAAACACGGTATCCAAATTAGAAAGGTAAATCACTTGATCAATTCAATTAGTTCTGGGGTCGTAGAGCATTGCTAGTGTCTTAGGGTCATTAAATGAATTGGGCCCATTAAAAAGTTTAATTGGTCCAAGTTTATTTATGTCAGTGACTAATTGGGCCTAATGGGTCACACACAAAGGTTATTCTTTGTTGCAAGTTATAACGAGTTTGGGCCAATAATTAGTTATTGGGCTTTATCAAGACTGTGAGTTAAATTGGGTTAAAGTTGAACTTCAAGCCCACTTGAATCATGTGCTCTATTTGGGGCATTAGTGGTGAAATTGGTTTCTCCTCTATGGGCCCAAATGTGTTGACAGGCCTAATGGGCCTTGGGCCATGAATCCTAGCATGTCAAGGAGTTAACTTGACCAAAATAAGTTTTGGGAAAATTCAAAATTTGAATTTTGAAAATTTGAATTTTGAATTCAAATTCAAATTCAAACTACAAACTGGGATAAGACTGAATTTATATTTGAGTTTAAATTTTATATTTGAAATTTGAATTTGAATTTGAATTTGAAATTTGAAATTTGAAATTAAATTTTAAATTCTATGAGGTTAAGATGCTGAGGATAATTTAAATTATCTAAATGAATTATCCAATAAAGATTGGATGATGATTCTCTCAACAACATTGGTTGTTGAGGATAATTCATATTATCTAGATGAATTATCCAATAAATATTGGATGAAGATTCTCTCAACAACATTGGTTGTTGAGAATAATTCATATTATCTAAATGAATTATCCAATAAAGATTGGATGAAAATTATTTCAACAACATTATCATTTGAATTCTGAATTCAAATAAGCTATTGTTGCAACAAACTTTGGAGGGAGGAGAAGGAGAGAGGATGGCGTTTATTTAAAGAGAATCTTGCTAGATTTTTTTTTTAAATTTTCCCAACAACTTGGGCTGATTTAGAGTGAGAGGATAATGGAATGCAACAACCTCATCTCACCTTAAATAGGCGCCTATATGGGGAGGATTTAGAAGAAGAAAATTTTGCCCCTCCTCTCTTGGTTATGAATCAAATTCTAGCTTTTCCTCTCCCTCATCTTGTCTCCTCTTTTGCTGCACCTTCACTTGACCTCAAGACACCATCATAGTCTTGAGAAAAGAAACCAAATACTTGAATGCCTCACACCTTGCATGCGCCTAGCAAGCCTCCAAGGAGAAGGAGGAATCAAGGAGAAGAAGTTCTCACTTGAAAGAAGGAGATAATCGTGTGGATCACCATTGGAGGGCGTCATGTTCTTTGAGCCTTAAAGAGATAAAGGTATTTCTGATAGAGGACTATCTAAGGATCATGATGATGGAGGTCCATCCCAAGCCAAAGGTCTAGAAGGAGAGCTTGAAGCACTTCCTTTGGTGAGATTTGAAGGACCCATGACAAGGTCTAAAACCAAGCTTGTACAGGAAGAGATGACCAAGAGAATCATGGTTGGACTATTTAACAAGGACAAGGATGGAGGAATACACAAGGAGATGAATTGGAGCACCTTGAATATTGTAGGAGAGCTTGCTTCAGAATTCCTTTCATAGCTTTCGTAATTTCCTAGTTTTCATAATTTTCGTAATGTCGTAATTTGGTAATTTCTTATTTGTGTAATGGGTCTCAATGTGGACTTAAAATAGGTCCAAACTATGCATTTTTAGGCTTAAATCTATAAGTACTCAAATATTGATATTTCTAGGACACTTTTTGATTAATAGAAATTAAGCATTTGCTTGAATTGGGAGCTTAGCCTCTTGTTGGTTCTTGATTGAAACCAAATTAATTCTTATCAAGGAAGCTTTCCTTTGTGGCGAATCCTCCTCCGACTTATCGTTCCATTTGTAGATCGTGGTGTCATTCTTAGTCATTCCTTAATCTTCTCCTTTTTTCTATTTGAGTTTTAAAGCACCATTCATGGAGTCTTGAAGCTTGCAATTCCGGAAACGATCCAAACCAAGCATTCATGTCTTGGTAGTCATCAAATGGTAATCAGAGCTTGATTTTGGAAAGCAATTAGTAAAGATTCCTATCTTTTTTGAAATTTTCGTTTTTTATTTTTTTTTATTTTTTTTTTCCAGAAAACGAAAATTAAAAAAAAATTCATGATTCTTGCTTGTTTGTTGTTCTTTGTGTGTTTCTTGTGTGATTTTTGAGTTTATCTTGCAATTACCTTCATTTCCCCTATCATTTTGTTGAATTCTGAGTTGTTTTGAATATGGGTTGTTCTTCATGTTCTTGGTGTTCTTCATGAAACTCATAGCATTGCTGGAAATTGTGAGTTTGATTCATAAAATTCTGTTTAGAGAGTTTTGGGGCGTTTGTGCAAATATCAAAAGTTTGGGTCCTAAAAGATTATTTACGAAGGACCAAAAGGAAATTATTAAAAAATATATTGGGGTCAAAATGAAAATATCAAAAAATATGAGGATCCAAAAGTAAAAAAAACTGACAGGAAAAAAAAATTACAATTAGCCCTCTCTTAGTGTGTGTTTGTTATTGCTTAATAGCACATTCTTTTGCATAATTACAGTAGTTTAAACTTAGCCAAATTTTTTTTTACATTTGAGAAGAAATATCTTGCATTTTCTATTTTCATAATTGTCTTCTTTAACATTCCTTTTGAGTTGTGCTTTTCTTGTTGAGCTTTCATTGCTTGTCTTCTAAATTCCAAAGTTTTGTCTTAGAGTTTTCTTTCTTCCTTGACATCTTAAGTTGAGCTTGGATTTGTTTCATCTTTCACATTGGATATTCATTGAATTAGAATCTTTGGTTAAATTTCAAGAGTTGACAAAGAGTTAGAGAGTGGAAAAAGACAAGAGTGAACATTAGAGAAAAAGTCTTTTAAGTGTGAAACACGAGTGTTGATGAGTGTAAACACTTAGTGAGTGGTAAGGTACATTATTGTTTTGTTTTACTCACCTTTTTCTTGTAGCAATGGTGTCCGATGGCGATAGTGATCCACCTTCACCTAGAACCGCTATGCTAATGACTTCATTGGCTAAGCAAATGGATAGGTTGCAAAGAAATGTTGAAAGAAGGATGGATGAACGTTTTGATGAGATGCAAATAAGTAATTATGAGTTGAGTGGAAGAATAGAGAACATGGATAGAAGGAGATATCATAGGTCACCTCATTCTTCTCAAGGGAGTGATGATGGCTATGATGATGGTAGAAGGTATAGGCCTAGGAGGAATAGGGATGGAATGGAAGATGTGAAATTCAAACTTCCCAAGTTTCTAGGTACTAATGATCCGGAGGCTTTCCTTGATTGGGAGATAAAAGTTGACCAAGTTTTTGATTGTCACAATTTTAGTGAAGAAAAGAAAATGAAGTTGGCTAGTTTGAAGGGTATGCCATGGCTTGGTGGAATCAAGTGCAAATGGAAAGAGGAAGATTAAGGAGACATAGACCGGACACATGGATGACAATGAAAGGAATCATGAGGGAGAGATTTGTACCACCTCAATACATAAGGGATTTACATAACAAATTACAAAGACTCTATCAAGGAAATAGATGTGTTGATGATTATTACAAGGAGATGGAGATTTCTTTGGTAAGAGCAAACATTGAGGAGACTAATGAGTCTACAATGGCTAGATTTTTGAATGGCTTGAATAGGGACATTCAAGATGTTGTAGAACTTCAAACCTACAACACCATGGATGAACTTATACATAGAGCTATGAAAGTGGAGCAACAATTGAAGAGAAAACAAGCCTACAAGAAGTCTTCATATGGTCATTCATCTTGGAAGGATAAGGACACTTCCAAGAAGGAGGGTTCTTCTTCCCAACATGTTAAAAGGAAGTCTTCAAGAGGTAATCCTAATCCTACTACTCACTCCCCTTCCAATAAATCTAGTTCAATTAAATGTTTTAAATGTTTGGGTAAGGGTCATATTGCATCCCAATGTCCAAACAAAAGGACCATGATTGTGTTGGAAAATGGAGAGGTGGATAGTGAATCCTCTAGGAGTTCTCATAGTTCCTCTAGTGAAGATGAGGATGATTATTTTCTTAAACCGGAAGAGGGAGATCTTTTGATGGTAAGACGACTCATGGGTAGCTTGTGCAAAGATAAAGATAATACACAAAGAGAAAACATTTTCCATTCTAGATGTTTGGTGAGTGGAAAGGTTTGTTCTCTTATCATTGATGGAGGAAGTTGCACTAATGTTGCAAGCAATAGATTAGTGGAGATGCTTGGTTTAAAAACCGTCCCTCACCCTAAACCTTATAAATTGCAATGGTTGAGTGACAATGGTGAGTTAGTGGTGGATAAGCAAGTGTTGCTTACATTCTCCATTGGCAAATATGTGGATGAAGTGCTTGGTAGACCTTGGCAATATGATAGAGATGTGGTACACAATGGGGTCACCAATCGATATTCTTTCCTTCATAAAGGTAAAAAGGTAGTACTCTCACCTTTGTCTCCAAGTGAGGTGTGTGAGGATCAAATAAAAATGAGATTGAAGAGAGAAAAAGAAAAGAAAATTAAAGAAGAAAAGAGTCCTTTGAGAGAGAAAAGCCAAAAAGAAAAAGATGGAACAATATGCACGACATGCTAACAAAGGGAAAAAGGCTATGGTATTTGAACCCGGTGATTGGGTTTGGTTGCATCTAAGGAAGGATAGGTTTCCTTCCCAAAGGAAATCTAAACTCCAACCTAGGGGTGATGGACCTTTCAAAGTCCTTGAGAGAATTAATAACAATGCCTACAAGATTGACTTGCCAAGTGAGTATGGTGTGAGTTCTACTTTTAATGTCACTGGTCTTTCTTCTTGTGATGTAGGTGTTTTGAATGCAAATCCTAGGACGGATTCTTTTCAAGAAGGATGGGATGATAGAGGACTATCTATAGGCCCAAACTATGTATTTTTCTCTATGCATTTTTAGGCCCAAACTATCTATAGGCCCAATCTTATTTGTGTAATGGGTCTCAATGTGGACTGAAAATAGGCCCAAACTATGCATTTTTAGGCTTAAATCTATAAGTACTCAAATATTGATATTTCTAAGACACTTTGATTAATAGAAATTAAGCATTTGCTTGAATTGGGAGCTTAGTCTCTTGTTGGTTCTTGATTGAAACCAAATTGATTCTTATCAAGGAAGCTTTCCTTTGTGGCGAATCCTCCTCCGACTTATCGTTCCATTTGTGGATCATGGCGTCATTCTTAGTCATTCCTTAATCTTCTCCATTTTTCTATTTGAGTTTTAAAGCACCATTCATGGAGTCTTGAAGCTTGCAATTCCGGAAACGATCCAAACCAAGCATTCATGTCTTGGTAGTCATCAATTTCTAAAACCCCAACGTGTTTCAATGAGTAATTCTTATGCACACACACATGAGGTGCATAGATGGTCTATGTTTTCGCATCAAAAATTTTGTTTTTAGCCTCATGTGAGCACACTGCGGTTGGACCAAGGTGCTGCATTTTTTGAACTTTCACGTGGTATCAGAGCCTGGCTCATTGCTGCAAACGCATGGGGTTTTATTAGCAATCAAATTTTCAAAAACCTTTTTGAAATCTTCATCCTTTTCTTGAATAAGATTCTTTAAATTTCTTTTTATTCTTTATGAAAGGATTGTTTTCTTGTGATTATGTTCAAAGTGAGACACCATTTTGTGAAGACAAAAGTGGTGGCGAAGAGGAGTCTTGGGGCTATGGATTTTTATCAAGTCTAGTTGGACTAGAAGTGCCAAAGCCATGGTGTTTAAGAACACCTACCATAGCTGCCGCCTAGATATATCTAAGGCAGCCCCATTACATTTTAAATTTAGAGTCTTGATCATATTTTTGGGTTGATTATCAAATGTTGATATTTTGATGAAGATGAATTCAATGGTGGCTTAGAATTTGCAAATTGTTTGTTTGTTTCCTAACCTTCCTTATAGGTACATGAACATATGGATGGTCATGGTGCTTTGCATGTTTGTTTAAATTTCAATTTTATATTTTAAATTTTTTGGTTAAATGGGTTTGTATTTGTCCCGATTTAATATTGGTTAAATGGGACTGTATTTGTCCTGATTTAGTTTTGGTTAAATGGGATTGTATTTGTCCCGATTTAAATTTTACGTCTTTTATTTTCATTATTTTGGATGTAAAATTTGAATCGATAAAGTTAAAGCTTGTTGGGCCGTGGAGGGACCAAGGAGGAGGCTCGACCGTGTTGATGATCCCGAATGAGTTCGATGAAGTTTTTGATCTAAGGCTTGAAGACACTTTGGATGGAAAAATGGAAGGCACCATGATCATCCACCGTGTGTTTGAATTTCGAAAATGCATGATTTATATTTTTTATTTTCAAATTTCGAATTTCAAAGTTTGAATTTGAAATTTAAAATTTTGAATTTTGAAATCGCGACTAGTATGCATGATTATGATTAGATGCGGTCACTCTATGACTAGTAGGCATGATAAGACAAGCAGTTTAAAATGACCTATGTGATAGTTAGTTTATATGTCTAATTATGCATGAAAGATAAAATAAATAATTAAAGATGAGACCAAAAATGAACCCTCAAATAAAATTATCTAGCATGTTTTAATTGCCTCCTATCGTTAATGGCACTCAAATCCCTTCTACATGGCAGTGCTCTCTAGCTTAGCTAAGACCTATCGTTTCATTGGGTGATGATGTTATTGAAAGTTTGATAAATGTAGCACTTTGGTCCAACAGCGGTGTGCTCACATGAGGGTAAAAACAAATTTTTTGATGCGGAAACATAGACCATCTATGCACCTCATGTGTGTGTGATTAGGAATTACTCATTAAAACACGTTGGGGTTTTAGAAATTACCTTTATCACTTGAAGGCTCAAAGAAGATGACACCCTCCAATGGTGATCCACATGGTTATCTCCTTCTTGCAAGTGAAAACTCCTTCTCCTTGATTCCTCCTTCTCCTTGGTGGCTTGCTAGGCGCATGCAAGGTGTGAGGCTTTCAAGTATTTGGTTTCTTTTCTCAAGACTATAATGGTGCCTTGAGGTCAGCTGAAGGTGTAGCAACAAGGAGAGAAGATGAGGGAGAGGAAAAGCTAGTACTTGATTCAAAATCAAGAGAGGAGGGGACGAAATTTTCTAATCTAAAATCCTTCCCACATAGGCGTCTATTTAAGGTGAGATAAGCACTCCAAATCAACCCTAGTTTGTGGGGAATTTTGAAATTCAAGATGTTACTAGAACATCCTTGAGTTTGTTCCACTCTTGCAAGACTTGAATTCAAAATTCAAGTGAATGAATCCTATCCATTTTGTTACAGAAAATTTGAAAAAGAATCTATCAAGATCCATTCATCAAAACCGCCTCATTCTCTCTCTCATCCCTCCAAAGTTTGTTGTAACAAAACTCATTTGAATTCTGAACTCAAATGCTAATGTTGTTGAGAGAATCTCCATCCAATCTTTATTATATAATTCATTTAGATAATTTAAATTATCCTCAACAACCAATGTTGTTGAGAGAATCTTAATCCAATCTTTATTGGATAATTCATTTAGATAATTTAAGTTATCCTCAACAACTGGACCTCATAGAATTTAAAATTCAATTTAAAATTCAAATTCAAATTTGAAATTTGAAATTTAAACTCAAATATAAATTCAATCTCATCCCTGTTTGTAATTTGAATTTGAATTTGAATTCAAAATTCAAAATTTTAAAATTCAAATTTCAAATTTGCCCAAAACTTATTTTGGTCAAGTTAACTCCTTGACTTGCTAGGATTCGTGGCCCAAGGCCCATCGGGCATGTCAATACATTTGGGCCCATTAGTGGAGAAATCAATTTCACCAATAATGCCCCAAATAGAGCGCATGATTCAAGTGGGCTTGAAGTTAAACTCTAACCCAATTAAACTCATAGTCTTGATAAAGCCCAATAACTAATTATTGGCCCAAACTTGCTATAACTTACAACAAAGAATAACCTTTATGTGTGACCCATTAGGCCTAATTAGCCGCTGACAAAAATAAACTTGGACCAATTAAACTCTTTTAACGGGCCCAATTCATTTAATGACCAATAAGACACTAGCAATGCTCTGCGGCCCTAGAACTAATTGAGTTGATCAAGTGATCTACCTTTCTAATTTGGATACCGTGTCTCCATCATCCCTCACATCGTCATTCACATTTAGTCGAGAGCAAGGATAAAGTATCATCTCTCTTTATTGACTAAATATAGCTTTTCACAGGAACTAGGAATGTTCTTCTATTGACTCTAAGACAGATCATGACTCCTCATGATCTCTTACTATGCATAGACTCCTGAGTCAACTAGAAGTCATCCAAGTCCTACCGGTCTTTTGAACGACTAATCCCCCATAAGGGATTGTGAGTCCTTTCGGTTTGTTCATCTATACTCATGTATTCAGGTTATACCAAGTGTACACTGTTCTCCCCATTTTTAGGCGGATAGAGTTGTACAGTCAAAGTATAATCCTAGGACACAGTATTCGATGACACCCTCAAGTCTAGGACGATCCGCATTACCAAACAATGAGAGACTTTACAAATCCAATGATATTTTAAAGAATCCTTATGGAGTCTCTCGACGAGTCAGTTCAGTGCCATCTGTTCCCAACAGATCCACCCACGACATAAGCTAAGGCATCACCATGCCTGCATTCCATGAGGTCCCTACCTTGTATCTCTATACAAGTAGAAGATGTCATACTAGTCTTATTGAGATCATCAATGCCCTTTCTTAATGATTCAAGACTAGGAACAAGCTTTAGGCAATAGACTTGTGGTGTCCTCAAATCCTCAAATCCTCATGATCATGATCCCTATCATAGATCCTCGAGTGTACACTTGTTCTATTCCTAGGGCCTTTATCTTTAAACGCATATTGCTATAAATATAGGTGAGACATAAATATGACAAAGATAAAGTTTGATATTATTAATCATGAAATAATAAATAGTACAAGGTGTTCAATTGACAAATCAGATTGTCTCTAGGACACCTACATACTAACAGTTATTCGAAGTGTACGACACTTAGGATGATGGTTTGTGCTAGAATAGATGTATAGGCTGCAGACTCAGCCGGGTCTATGCATCTAGGGCAATGTGGCCAGGTTGTTACATAGTGATGTGACACTAAGTGACAAAGAGTTTTCAACCTGATGATCTAAGACATAGAGATGTTGTTGATAAAATCAACCCACTAGATAAGTTAGTTTTGTAGGCTCAGCCAGAGACTAATGAACCTAACCGTTCTCTTAGCCCACTACAGATATCCTTATGAAGGATAACCCTAAATCAATCATCGAGGGTCATTGATTTTAGAGAAAAATAGTGGGAGGGCCATATACGTTTAAAAGTCTCTGTATTTTGTTAATAAATATCATGAAATACTTATGTATGTTTATTTTATTTTCAGCAATTGAGTTATGGCCGGAAATTTTAATTTACGCTCAATTTTGGATGCTAACAAGTTAACTAGTCCAAACTTCACGCATTGGTATCGAAATGTAAAAATAGCTTTACGTTCTGAAAAGATAGCGTATGTTATGGATTCTCCTATTCTTGTTGCCCCTGCTCAAGGGCAAGATGGGTATGCCGAGTATGACTGGGAAGCCCATAAATAGCACCTAGCGGACAATGAGCAGGTAGTATGCATATTGCTTGCATCTATGTCTGCTGAGCTTCAGTGTCAACATGAGCATATGGATGCTCCCTCCATTATCTTGCATTTGCAAGAGATTTATAATAAGATAGGAAGGGCTGAGCATTTTGAAACCTCCAAGGAACTGTTTGGCTGCAATATGGTTGAGGGCATTATGGTTGGACAACACGTCTGCACGAGGGAGGGTTTATGAATTTTAATCATCCCAAGAGAGAGAAAAGAGATTGTTTAAAATTTCGGTCCCTATCTATCCATGGTCAGTGCATTGATGGTGCCCATGTTTCATACTTCATATTTGCATGGATGGAAATAGAATGATGGACAGTAAGTACTGGGGGTACTAGGGGACAATCACTTTGTTTGGAACTCCCTTATGACTCAGTGCTGATCACCATGGGGGGGAGCGATCAGTGCACGACAGGATGACTTCAATGAGCTACTGTATTATTTTCCTGAGAGAGGTTATTTCCATGCGGATGGTACCACATTGCATTCTGAGAGTTAAGTCAGGTGCATGCATCATTCTAAGCATAATTGTGTTGAATTGTGGAAAAGTGGATGACAAGTTTGTTGTATGTGGGTGTGTAACTGGTTGATTTTAGGAATGGTTGGAGTTGTTATTGTTGTTCTCTTTTAATTAGTGCTATATGGTACTTGTTATTTTTTGTAAGATAAACTCTCCCTTGCATTTGTTGTACCATGTGATTGGTACCTGTGATGATCGCGAACCTTCGTTCATGTGAGTAGATGAGCAGTAGTAGGTGACCGTGGAGGGAGATCCTCTTTTTGTTGGAGCCGCCAAGCCAACGTGGTGATTGATAAGTGCCATATCTTAGTAAAAATAGGACTAGAATGAAGCACTCATCTTTGGCTTTCACTATATTTATCTATGAAAATGCCTTAAAACCTAGTTGGTTTGTAATTAGTACATTTGATGAATGTTGTTTTCATATTTTGGAAGATTTGTCCAATCATATTTTGCATTTTGATAGGTTCGAGGAATTCCGAAGCTTCTGAAAAAGCAAAGCAAGCAAGAAGGGCTTAAAAAGCAAACATGTGAGGTGTTACAAGCAAACAGGCCACAATTCGTCCAGGCCTAGAAGGATTCTTCAAGGCTAAGTTTTTAACTCGCTCAGGCGACCAATTCTAGTGTATTTGGCTTGCCCAGGCGAGCACCAAGTTCCAAGAAGATAAAGATAAGCTCGCCCAGGCGAGCAAACTTAGGCCAAAACACTCACCTGGGCGAGTGAAGTTAGCAGGAGGGAGATTTCTATAAATAGCCAACGAATATTTGAAGCCAAGCATTCCATTCTTGATTCTTTTGCTTCCTAAAGCTTGTTCTTTAGTTAGGAACTTAAATAATAGTATTAGGTAGGTTAGGAAAGTGAGATAAGTGAGAATTATTGTGGAAACTCTGCCGGAAAGAAGCGGTGATGGGGCCCTTCATCAATTCTTCCCTTGGGGAGGTTCTCTCCACAATGAGTAGCTAGCTTCTCTAAAGATTGGATGTAATCTTCTTATTCCTATGTATCTCTTTTAATATTTATTTATGAATTAATCTTTTCTATTCCTTGTTGGTAATTTCATTTTGTGTTTAATGCTTGATTCTACTCGATCACTAGTTTCATGAATTAAAATCCTAAGCTTGACTGGAAAGTGCCCTTAGGGTTTGAACTGAATGATACTACTCATTACGTTAAGTTGCTAGGAATATGGCATAATGTTTTGATTGCATAAAGCATACGATTATGAAGTTAATGCCGGGGTATTTACTTCATATGCGAGGGATCGATATTCGGTAGATATCCTTAGAACTCGAATGCGAGGAATCGATTCAGGGTAAAATAGTGTGCATAATAAGGATAGATAATGATTTATGCATGGTAATGTTAATTGGATATAAAAGGATATGAATGATGAAACCCAATCCCACTTTCTCATAAATATATTTCAATTTACTAAGTTCCGTAATTTTCTAAACTTTCTTAATTAAATGAAATTTTGCTTATCCTTCCTGTACATAACTATTAAACTATTGAATTCTATTTGGATTAACTGAGAAGCTCAAGTCCCTGTGGAGACGATCTTACAAATTTTGTAACTTACAGCGATAAATCGGTGCACTTGCCGAGATTCCGTATCAAGTTTCTGGCACCGTTGTTGGGGACTTGAGTTGCTCGCTCAGTTTTTTTTCAAATTTAAAATTTTCAGTTGAGTAGGACTTTTTCTTTCCTTTCGTTATTTTGATTTTGTAAAAATTCTCTTGTAATTTATTTTGTTTTATTTTCCCTTTCATCACATATTACACCTTGGTTTGCTGATATTGTGAATTTCATTGTTGCATTTGTTGTTCCACCTCATGCATCTAGGTCTCAAATAGATAAACTTAAGAGTGATGCTAAATATTATGTGTGGGATGATCCTTATTTGTGGAGGTTTGGTAGTGATCAAATGATCCGCAGGTGTGTACCAGATCATGAGATTCAGTCTATTCTTCAGTTTTATCATGGTACACCTACCGGCGGTCATTTTGGTCCTCAACGAACCGCTAGGAGAGTATTGGCCTGTGGGTTCTATTGGCCCACCATGTTTAGAGATGACTATCAATTTAACACCACTTGTGAATTGTTGCGCGATTTATGCGAATATGTTACGGCAAGTGCACCGATCGTTTAACAAGTAATAAAGTGTAAGTAAAGTATCGTCTCCACAGGGATTGGAAAGATTTCGCAATAATTATACAGATTATGATTGAACAAGAAACAGAAAAAGTATGCAACAGTAGTTGGATGATTGTGTTGAATTGAGAAAGAAAATTGAACTAAAACAGTAAATTAAAATCGAAGATTACCAAATGAGGAGTGATTGTGGTTAGGCGCAATCCCTTATAAGTATTACCTCCTTCAATTGACTGATGATTTATCTTTTAAGATTACATAAGACAAGTCTCTCCTAATTTCGTCAATCCTAGACTCTTAAGAGCATTAACTAGCAATTTCACCCTTTAATTCGATCGAGAACCCTAACCTTCTAGCGATTCTGTCAAACTAAGAAGTCAAAGAACAAATCTTATGGGTTCGTGTTATGTTTATTCGGAGAATAAGTCTTTCCTATTTTTAGCTAATCCCTAATATCTTAGTGAATTAACCCTTTGAACTGATTTCATAACCTAATGTCTTAGTGAAACTAGTCAATTCAAGAAATCAAAGAACATATTATACCTCCGCACTTACGCATCCCTATGTCTAGGCGAAGAACAAGTGTTAATCTTAACAAGTCTGATATTATAATTCCAACGTGTCCATTGCGAATTATAACTCTCAATACTTATCTAGAGTGATCAATTCTAAACAAGATAGATATAAGCATAGAAAAGAACTAAAATAAACAAAACATATGCATTTACTACCAGTCAATTTACAGAAGGAAACTCATAAGTTCATGGCCTTCCCACAATAAGATGATTAGCTAGCCATAGGCTTCAAGAACACCAAAGCAATTGGATGAAACATGATTCTGCAGAATTGGCTTCAATCTTGATTCCTAGGGTTTGCTGTCAAAGATTCAATCTATTCCCCAGCTAGGTCTCTGTCTCTGTGTGTGTGTCTGTGTGTGTAAAAGTCTAGAAAACACTCCTATTTATCGAGTGTTTTTAATTACAGTAACAAAGCAAAAACCTCTGCCTAATTTCAGAACATATATCTTTTAATTAAGGAAAGACAATCAAACCCACGCGACTCGCGCGCGATCTCGCGCGACTCGCGTGACTTGACAGAATAAAATGGCGCGAGTCGCGTGACATGTGGCGCGCTTCGCGTGACCCAGCAGTGCTGAAATGCTTAATTCTTGAAGTTCCCACGCGACTCACTTGAACAATGGCGCGACTCGCGTGATATTGCAGATCTTGGCTCTTTCTTTATTTGCTTTGAATTCCTTCTTTTTGGCCTGCAAATGCTCAATTAGTATTAAAATGCCTTATGTAACACAAAATACTAAATATGCTTAATTTCTAGAGCTATTTTCTAACTATTCAATGCAAATATGACCTAAACTAAGCTATTATTTAAGATGTGTTTGCAACACATCATGAATAGTGTCAGAGAGCAGGAGGGACCATTACACATAGGCATGAGATGTCTCAACAGCCCATTATTTTCTATGAGGTTTTTGATGTGTAGGGTATTGATTTTATGGGTCTATTTCCTATTTCTCATGGTTTTTCATATATTATGCTTGCTGTTGATTATATTTCTAGATGGGTTGAAGCTAAGGCCACAAGAACTAATGATTCTAAAGTTGTTGTGGATTTTATGAGATCCAACATTTTTTGCAAGTTTGGTGTACCTAGATCCATTATCCATTTCTGTAACAAGTCATTAACATCCTTGCTTTAGAAGTATAGGGTTGTGCATAGAGTGGCTACAGCTTATCATCCCCAAACTAATGGGCAAACAGAAGTTTTTAACAAAGAGATCAAGCAAGTGTTACAGAAGGTAGTGCAACCCAACATGAAGGATTGGAGCAAGTTACTTGAAGATGCTTTATGGGATCACAGGACCACTTACCGAACACCTTTGGGGAGTCTCCCTATAGGGTGGTTTTTGGTAAGGCATGCCACCTTCCGGTGAAGATTGAGCACCATGCTTATTGGGCGGTGAAGAGTTGTAACATGGCATTTGATGAAGCGGGTATGGAAAGGAAGCTTCAATTGCAAGAACTTGAAGAGATCCGCTTAAAAGCCTATGAGAACTCCAAAATTTACAAGGAGAAAGTGAAGAGATTTCATGACTTTAGGATTCTTAGGAAGGAGTTCCATATTGGCCAAAATGTGCTATTGTTTAACTCTCACCTTAAGCTTATTTTTGGTAAACTTCGATCTAGATGGGATGAACCTTTTGTTATTACTAATGTTTTTCCCAATGGTGCAGTTGAGATAAAAAATGAAGTTACCGGCAAGGTCTTCAAAGTGAATGGTCACCACCTCAAGCTATTTCATGAGAGTCCGCAAGTAGAGGAGGAGCTTGTGGCAGACCTCTCTTTGGTTTTGCCAATTTTATGTGATGATGTGCCTTGAATGGCATTTTGGGAGTTTCCTTTTCCTTTCTTTTATTTGTTGTCTCTTTGTTTGCATTTCATTGCATGCTAACATTGAGGAAATGTGCATTTCAAGTGTGGGGTGAAGGATTACAAAAACATTTTCTGTTTTTGGTTTCTATTTCTATTTTTGTTATTGTTTTGCTGTATTTGTTTTGTTTTTTTGTTATGCTGTTTTACATTCAGAAAATAAAAATTAGAATTTATGCACTTTTCATGTTTTTCATAGGATTTATAACTTGTATAAATTGTGAGAAATGTACTACTAACTTTTGTTGGATTGAAAGGTTTCATGCTTGATGTGAATCATTTGTGCAATTGTTGAAGTGATAAGTAGGCTTGAGAAATATAATTTAAGATGGATCATGTGTGAAAGAATTATGCCTTGTGAGTTTTTGGGCCTTTGTGGATGAATCACATTATTCCATTCATGTTCTTTCATGTGTGATTTCACCCTTGTGCTAGATTACTAGGTTTTGTCTTGTCTCTCTTGTCATTCTTTTTTGCACATGCATTGATCAAGATGATTTAAGCCTTCTTTCTTTTAGCCACTAGCCAAATAAACCTACCTTGCATTAATATCCATTGTCACCCTTTTTGAGCATTTAACCTTTTCTTTCTTGTGTAGCTCATTACAAGCCAAAAAGTGGAAAACCATGTTATCCTAACTTTAAAGAGAAAAAGGGCCTTGGAATTTTTTTGGGAGTGGGTTTCAAACAAGTGTGAGAGATTTGTATTTTGTTTTGATTTGGATGAAAATAAAAGAAAGAGTATAAAAAACAAAAGTTCAAAAAAAAAGAATTACAAGCAAAAAAAAATGCAATCAAAGTTGTTGTGGTTCATTTTCATCCTTATAAGTTCTTTCTTTCTACCCATCTTTTTACTTGTTGGCTTACTCCCCATTGCCCCTCTTTTCTCTTAGATTTAGCCTAAATATCCTTCTTTTGTCCACCCTTTACCTAAGCCATACATTATAAACCGATAAAGTCCTTTTGATCTTTTGATGCATGTGTATTTCAAGTTGAATGAATTAGAGTCTTGTCAAAATTTGGATGTGCTAGTTACATGTGGTGTTTAAGTGTAAACATAAACCCATACACATTAGAAGAGATTGAGTGTTTCTCTTTGAGAGATTTCTATCACCTTGGTTCATTCTTAATTTTAACTTGAATACTTTTTCACTTTGCACTTTGTGATCATGTGTTCATGGATTGTTTGTTACCTTAATATCATTCTTCCATTTTTCATTTTTCTCACTTTTGTGCATTGTTAGGATCCATTGAAAATTGTGTGTGCCTTGTTCATACCTTTCTTTTAGTTTGTGGTTTACTTTAGTTTTAATTTTTCTCTTAGTCTTTCTTTTAGTTTTGCCCAGGAGTGCAAAAGTTTAAGTGTGGGGCATTTTGAATGAGTGTTTTTAGTTTAATATTTTTCTATTCTTCTTAGCTTATTTGACTTCTCTTGGACTTTTATTTTCTCATTCGAACTCAGTTTTTGTCTTAGGCAAACAAGTGGGCTTAATTGCTAATTGTTGCTTATTTTCGGATTTTATGCTCACTTGACCTATCTTCCTTGTTTAGGACCTAGAGAGGTCTACAGAATTCCAAATGGCGCATATGAGTAGTCTCTCAAAAGATAGGAAAAGATCTACAATTTTGTCAGAGATAAGCCAAGGCCAATTCTGTCATTTTGAGGGTCATTTTAGGCTTGGAAGTCAGAACCTCTGCACTTGAGTTTTGGGTTGCGAATTTGTGTAATTAGTAATTAGTTAGATTAGATGGGTCTAATCATGGCCCTTCCTTTCCTACTGACTCAATCACTATAAATTAGTGCAATTAGTTAGTGGATTGACACACTTCATTTGAGCACAAACAGAATTTATAGTTTCTTTTAGAAGTTTTAAGAATTAAAAAGTTATCTTTCTTTTTCTCTCAACTGGTCTTCATTGTTCTTTATTTTTCTTCTTCCTTTCATCTTTGTTCTTCTATTATTCTCATATAAATTTTGTGGTTCTTCCATTGATGATGATTATGGAAGGCTAAATAATCAATCAATCCAAAGATCCAGTCCAAGCAAGGAGAATTTGAGTTCTGGTTTGGTATTTTAATTTCTATGTGAATGTTCATCTTCTTCTTCAATCCTCTTTTCAATTTTCATGATTATGAATATGTTTAGGATTGAAAATGAAATAGGTTATAGATTTATTTCCTAATTTTGAACTTTAATCATAGATTGTTTGGATGATATTTCAATCCAATTTGTGATTTCAATTGATTTAGGAGTTAATTTGATTGAACTGCTTCTAATGATATTGAATGAACCTTCATTATATGAGGACTATGATAATTTTTATTTCTTGGTTTGGTGAATTGGATTGATATTCTTGAAAATGTTTTACAACACCTTTATCTTTTTCTTCAATTCTTGTTTATGTTCCTGCAATTTTTATTCATTGCCTACAAACTGTTCGATTAAAATCTCCTTATTGTTTATTAGTGAATTGAAGTTGAAACCAAATTGAGCGTGTCTCTGAGTCGACCTAGGTTAATCCTATGCTACAGAATTAGCGTAGTTTAATTGTTTTGTAGCGATTCGACAATCGTTATTAGTGACCCATTGAAAGTCCTAACCACCACAACACTTGGCCTTATGTAGGATTCATCATATGGTAACTTGGAGAGTGTCGTCCTCAGCATCACATTGAAAGAAGAACCATTATCAACTAGCACTTTTGCCGAGATATGATCTTCACATTACTGATATGTGCAAGGCCTTGTTATGCCCTACTCCTTCCACAGGGATCTCATCATTAGTAAATGTGAGGTGATTACTAGTAGTGATCTTTCCAACAATCCCTTCCAATTTCTCATTAGATATGTCATGAATAACATGAGCCTTATTCAATACCTTGAGTAGCATCTTCCTGTGAGGTTTTCAATTCAGTATAAGTGAAATCAGTGATATCTTGAGGAGTGTGATTCAGCTGGTCGATCACTACATACTCACTTTGTCAAATGAACTTTAAGAATTCATTAGCCTCTTCATCAGATACTTCTTTTCTTCTTTCCTCTTGCTTCTTTGCCTTTTCGTCGTCAACCACTCTAGGATCAACCCTTTCTTATTCTTTCCCCTCCTCTTTTGTTTGACCATTCATTTATCTAGAATGTATATTTGACCACTTCGAGTCATGCTACCAACTCCTGAAATATTTGTAACATTCGAAGATTCTTTTCCATCATATCCATTCACACAGGCTTCCACACCATACTTCCATGGCACTGCCTTATTGTCTTTATACATGAAAGCCTTCGGTACTTGTATGGTGATAGATCGTGGTGCGCCAGGAGTCGGGGAGGTGACACCCTTAGTATAATGGATAATTAAAGGCTTAGGAAATATCGGTGATGTGTCAATCATTGATACATTGCTCACACCAATTTCTTATCCATCAAGTCTTGCAATATTTGCTTAAGACCATCACATTCTCTAATTGCATGACCTAAAGTAGGGTGTAGTCCACACCAACATCTCTATTTGAACTTCCCTCAATCATACCAACTTTAAGCATTTCCTCAAAAATAGTTTTTAGTAGGGTTTTCACATCCTCTACCCTCAACTTAATGTGTCATTCCACAGATTCAATAACATTGATGAACGATCTTCCATTGTTTGGTAAAGGATTATTCCCAATATTAGGGGTGTCTTCCTTGAAATTCAACCATCCTAGCTTAATTAATCTTTGCACCTTAAACTTCAAAGCTCTACAACTTTGTGTGGAATGACCAAAAGCCCTCGCATGATAGTCACACTTTGCATAAGCATCATATCCCCTGGGATATGGTGGCTCTACAGGATTCATTGGGATAGGTGCTACCATTCCATTTTGAATTAAGTGAGGCAAGAACTCAGTGTAAGACATGGGAATTCGATCAAACTCAACTTGTTTCGGGTTTTGGGTGTTTTGTGGCTTAGTTTAATTTGAATTTTGGTTCCATGACAGGTTAGGTTAAGGTGATTTTGTGGCAGGTGTAGTGGGTGAAGTTGGGTGAAAAGGTTTGTTAAAGTCAGGGGGGAGCTCAAGAGGATCAAGAAGTTGAGTTTCAAAGTCTACAAAGTGTTTAGGCTTTTTTACATGCCAAATCAATTTGATTGGCAGTTGTAATTTTTGTATGAGATGAAACTTCCTATAATCCATTGCATAAAGCTCATACATGGTTTTTGCATTAATGTTTTCATAAAAGCATAAGTCTTGTGAAAAAGCTTTCCTAAAACTAAGCATGATTGCATAAATGTCAAAGTGTTCAAAGTTTAAGGTTTTGGAAAAACAATCTTTCTCTGCTTTAATCGATTACCAACTTGTGGTAATCTATTACTTTAGCTTTCAAGAACACTTTAATCGATTACAATTCATAAAATCGCAGAAAAGTCTTCCTGTGATAATCGATTACGATATTGTGGTAATCGATTACTTGGCGCGTATTTGAAACTAAAACTGGCTATGATAATCTATTACTTGACGAATTAACTTATTACTTTGTTCATAAATCTTTTCCAGAAAGCTCAATAACACTTTAATTGATTAAATGTGTTAACAATTGATTACATAATAGTATTTAATCGATTACATTAATGTTTTAATAGATTATTGACAGTTACAAACTGATTTCTATACATAGTTGTTAGGTGTTTTGAAAAAAAAAACAATGAAATTACAAAGTTCTTTCATTAGCTTTCTGAACAAGAATTGATTCCAAGTGCTTTCTTGGGCAAGCTTTCAAAAAAAGTTTTGTAAAGAAGGTTTTGAAATAACTTCTTCCACCTTTTCAATTCAAGTCTGGTAAATCATTTGCATACTTCAATTACTGGATCACAGGTGGTTTCTTTCTTTACACTTTGTTGTGAATTCTTTTGTGTATTAATAACAATAGGTTTCTTAGAGCTTTACTAGAATAGGTGTTCCTAGGGGTAAGAGTAGAGGTAGATGATCTCTATGTCTTCATCACCGAGATCCTAAATGTGTTAGAAATCTCGTTCTTAATCTAGGTCTGATTAAGAGCAATTGTGTAAAAAGCTTGTAAGAACAATTTGTTATTATAAAAATCTTGTATTAACTACTTCTTTCTAATCTTTTCTTGTTGTTATAATGGATCATTCTTTGGTGCTACATTTCTTATTCAACAAGTGAAAGCTTTGTGATTGCATTCTTGAGTTAAGTGGTTTGATTGGTTTTAGCATTCTTGGTTCATTTGTGATATGATCTTGATTACTCTGATTGCTTAAAGAATTTTTAAAAGACCAAGTTAAACCAATTCAACCCCCTTCTTGGTTCTTGTGTGTTGTTCATATTGTTTTCAAGGTTGAGGATAAGGGGTTTGGGAAATGGTTGTGATGTGGAGATAGGCCACAAGAGAGGTATAAAATGTTTGAGGGGGTTTATAGCTAGACATCCTAGGGGAATGTCACCATGTTTGCATCTCCTTCTTTTTTATTCCCCGACCAATTTGAGGGTTTCTTGGTGCTACTTGTTCCAGCAGAATCAAGGGTCATCCTTCCACTCCTCAAGATATTCTCCACTCTTTTCCCGATAACCACAATATTGAGAAATTAGAAGAAATACTTCCAATCATCTTGTCATAAAATGGTGCTCGCAAAGTATAAATAAAAGTGCCATTGTTTGCTTGTCAAGCAAAAGAGGTTCTACTTGAGCTGCCACTTCCTGCCATCTTTGTGCATATTCCTTGAATGCCTCACCATCCTTCTTTGACATCATTTGCAACTCGAACCTATCTAGAGTCATATCAATGTTATATTTGTATTGATTCATGATAGAGGACTATCCAAAGAGCATCAAGATCTAGAAGCACTCCAAGAATTGAAGGATCCATTGACATGGTCCAAAGCCAAGCTTCTATAATAAGAGATGTTTATTTGTGTAATGGGCCTCAAAGTAGACAAAAATAGGCCCAAACTATGCAATTTTAAGTTTTATTAGAGGCTTAGCTCTGTAAGTACTCAGATATTGCTATTTTTGGCACAACTTTTGATTAATAAAATTAAGCATTTGCTTGAATTGAGAGCATAGCCTCTTCTTGGTTCTTGGTTGAACCCAAATCAATTCTTATCAAGAAAGCTTTCCTTTGTGGTCAATCATCCTTTGACTTATCGCTCCACTACGGATCGTGGCATCATTCATTACCATCTTCTTAATCTTTCTCACCTTTTATCTTTAAGTTATAATAATTATTCCTAGGGTCATGAAATTTGCATCCGGAAATGATCCAATCCAAGCATTCATGCCTTGGTCGTCATCATGTGGTAATCAGAGTGCTTGAATCTGGAGAGCAATTCGAAAAGATTTCTATCAATTTAGGTGCAGTTTTCATTTTTTTTAATTTATTTTTTCCAAAAAAATGAAAAAAAAATCAGAAAATTAAATTCCTTTGATTCTTGCTTGTTTATGTTTAGTTTTCTGTTTCCAGTGTGTTTTTCTGAAATTCCAATTTTTTCAATTTTTTTCTTCCTTTTTTGGAATGATATATTTACAGAAATCCCATGAATAAGACCAACCATTATTATGTGGTATGTACATAAGATTATCATACATTTGCTTTGAATTACCCTATCTTTTTGTTGAATTCAGAGTTGTTTTGAATATGGGTTGTTCTTTATGTTCTTCATGTTCTTCATGAAACTCATACATACACTATTGGAAAATTTCTAACTTTGATCTTTAAAATTATGTCTGGAGAGTATTGGAGAATTTGTGCAAATATCAAAAGATTTTGGTCCTAAAAGAGAAAATACGAAGGACCAAAGAGCAAATATTCAAAAATATTTGGGGTCAAAATGAAAATATCAAAAAATATGAGGACCCAAGTGTGAAAAAAGAATTTACAGTCAAAATTTAACAACCCTCTCTCTTAGTGTGTGCTTATTGTTTCTTTCTAGTACTTTCTTTTTGCATAAATTGTAGTGGTTTATACTTAGCCAAATTTTGTTATTTTTTCCTAAATGTCTTTTTTTGGGCATTCTTTAAGTTATATTTTCTTTTTTAGCTTTTATTGCTTGTCTTCTAAATTTCTAAGGTCTTGTCTTAGAGTTTTCTTTCTTCTTTGACCTGTTAAGTTGAGTTTGGATTTGTTTCATCTTTCACTTTGGTTACTTGATGTGTTGCAAACACATCTAGTTTTTAGTATAGTTTAATGTTAGATTTTAATTAAATATGTAAGAAATAGAATAAAATTAGGCTAGTTTAGTATTTTAATTACTTTGAACTAATTTCAATACCATTTGAGCATTTTACAGGTAAAAGGAGGAGAACTCAAGCACAAAGAGAAAACCAAGTTTGAAGTCCCACGCTATCAGCGTGGGAACTCACGCTATCAGCGCCACATGCAGGGAAAGGAGGCTAAAACTCTCGACTAACTCACGCTATCAGCGTGGGACCTCACGCTGATAGCGTCAACAAGACGAAACAAAGCTAGAAGCTCGACCACTTCACGCTATTAGCGTGACAACCCGCGCTACCAGCGTCACCCTTTCGAAAGATCCACGCTATTAGCGTGGAGACGCGCGCTGATCGCGTGAAGTTGATCCTGTTGCCTGTTTTAAAAGATTGATTTCGTAATTGGGCTTATCTTTTGGCTTTCTTACCTCACTTAAACTTTAGTATAAATATTAAGCTTCTGAACAGAGTTAGGGCATCTTCCCGCAACCTTTTATCATTCTTCATCTTTCTCTCACCCAACCCTAGAAATCAACATTAAAGCCAGAGTTACTGCACAACCATGAATCCCATCACAGCTTTGATGTATTTGAAGCCTATGGTTGGCTAATTCTTCTATTGTGGGAAGGCCATGAACGGATGAGTTATCCTCTGTAATTTGACTGGTATTAAAATATATGTTTTGTTTGTTTCAATTCTTTTCTGTTCTTTATTTTATCTTGATTGGAATTGATCACTTCAATTAAAGTACTGAGGGGTAGGATTCGCAATGGGAACGTTGGGGTTCTACTTTCTGACCTGTTAAGAATAACATTCATTCTTCGCCTAGGAATAGGGATGCGTGAGTGCGGAGTCTATAATATGTTCTTTACATGCTTAAACTGATAGATTTCACTAAGGAATTAGGTTTTCGATTCAGTCTAAAGGGTTGGTTCACTAAGGAATTAGGGATTGACTATTATAGAAAAGACTTATTCTCCGAGCAATCACAACAGGAACCCATATGATATATTCTCTAAATGCTTAATCTGACAGAATTCACAAAGGTTTAGGGTTCTTGATCAAATTAAAGGGCTGATTCGCTAGTTATCTAGTTTCACGAATAAAGTAGAGATTTATCATATGTATACATTAACTTAACAAACCAGTCAAGTGAAAGAGGAGAAATCAGAAGGGATTGCGCCTGACCACAATTACTCGTCCATTAGTAGTTTCTCTAAAACAATTTACTGCATATTTATTCAATTCTTGTCTTTTAATTTCATACAATCCACCAAACTTCTCAACAACACTTTTCTGCATATTTACTGTTTTTCCTTTCAATCACACTCATTTACTATTACCGTGGAAATCACCCCAATCCCTGTGGAGACGATACTCTACTGACCTAAACTTTATTACTTGTAAACGACCGGTGCACTTGCCGTAATCGCGCAACATTACTCATTGAATTGAAATCTTTGGTTGATTTCAAGGGCTGAAGAACAGTTAGTGAGTAGAAAAAAACAAGATTAAACCTTATAGAAAAAGTCTTACAAGAGTGAAACATGAGTGTTGAAGAGTGTAAACACTTAGTGAGTGGTAAGGTCCAATATTTTGTTTGTTTTACTAACATTTTCTTGTAGTAATGGTGTCCGAAATTGATATTGATCCACCTTCCCTTAGATTCGCTAAGCCAATGGCTTCATTGGCTAAAAAAAGGGATAAGTTGCAAAAAAATATTGAAAGGAGGATGGGAGACATATTTGATGAGATACAAAGAAGTACTCAAAAGTTGAATGGGAGAATGGAAGACATGGAGAGAAGGAGACATCATAGGTCACCTCATTCTTCTTAAGGGAGTAATGATGGCTGTGAAGATGGTAGAAGACATAGGCATAGGAGGAATAGGGATGAAATGGAAGATGTGAAGGTCAAAATTCCCAAGTTCCTAGGAACTTATGACCCGGAGGCCTATCTAGATTGGGAGATGAAAGTCGACCAAGTTTTTGATTGTCACAATTTTAGTGAAGAAAAGAAAATGAAGTTGACCAACATAAAATTTGAAGGATATGCCATGGCATGGCAGAATCAAGTGCAAATGGAGAGAGAAAGATTGAGAAGACATAGACCAAACACACATGGGAGGTAATGAAGAGAATATTTAGGGAGAGATTTGTCCCACCTCAATATGTACGGGAAATGCATAACAAGTTACAAAGGCTCTATCAAGGAAGTAAAAGTATTGATGATTATTACAAAAAGAGGGAGATTTCTTTGATAAGAGCAAACATTAAAGAGACTAATGAGGCTATAATGGCTAGATTTTTGAATGGTTTGAATAGGGACATTCAAGATGTTGTAGAGCTTCAAAGCGACAACACATTAGATGAACTTAAACATAGAGCTGTGAAAGTGGAGCAACAATTGAAGAGAAAACAAGCCTACAAGAAGTCTTCATATGGTTATTCATCTTGGAAGGATAAGTACACTTCCAAGAAGGAGGGATTTTCTTCACAACATATTGAAAGAATTTCTTCAAGAGGTAATCCTACTTCTCCTACTCAACCCCTTTCCAATAAATCTAGTTCAATTAAATGTTTTAAGTATTTGGGTTAGTGTTATATTGCATACCAATGTCCAAAAAAAAGGACCATGGTTGTGTTGGAGAATGGAGACATGGATAGTGAGTCATCTAAGAGTTCTTATAGTTCCTCTAGTGAAGGGGAGGATGGTGGTTTTCTTCAACCAGAGGAGGGAGATATTTTGATGGTAAGAAGACTCATGGAAAGTTTGTGCAAAGATCGAGATGATACACAAAGAGAAAAAAATTTCCTTCCTCAATGCTTAGTGAATGGAAATGTTTGTTCTCTTATCATTGATGGAGGAAGTTGTATCAATGTTGCAAGCACTAGATTAGTGGAGATGATTGGTTTAAAAACCACCCCTCATCCTAAACCTTATAAATTGCAATGGTTGAGTGACAATAGTGAGTTGGTTGTGCATAAGCAAGTGTTGCTTACATTCTTCATTGGAAAATATGTCGATGAAGTGCTTTGTGATATGGTTCCCATGAAAACTGGCCATGTTTGCTTGGTAGACTGTGGCAATATGATCGAATGTTATCCACAATAGGGTCATCAATCAATATTCTTTCTTACATAAAGGTAAAAAGGTAGTTCTCTCACCTTTATCTCCAAGTGAGGTGTGTGAGGATCAAATAAAAATGAGATTGAAAAGAGATAAAAAAAAAATCAAAGAAGAAAAGTGTCCTTTGAGAGAGAAAAGCCAAAAAGAAAATGATGGCAAAAAGAGTTAAAAGGAAAACAAAGTAAAATAGAAAAAAAGAGTGAAAAACAATTAGTGATAAAAGAGAGTTTGTTCATCAAAGCTAAGGAGGTAAAAAGAGTGCTACTAGCTAGACAACAATTGTATTTACTTATTCCAAATTATATGTGCTTGTCTTCTAATGCCCTTGAGTTGCCTTAAGGTTTTGATACACTTTTAAAGGAGTATGAGGATGTCTTTCCACAAGAGATATCCCATGGCTTTCCTTCTTTAAGAGGAATTAGGCATCAAATGGATCTTGTTCTGGGAGCTTTACTTCCTAATAGGGCCTATAGGAGTAATTCGAAAGAGACCAAGGAGATTCCAAAGCAGGTTGAAGAGTTGATGCAAAAAGGATAGGTGAAGGAAAGCTTGAGCCCATGTGTGATGTCGGTTGTATCGACCCGTCACGTCGCTACTGTATCACTAACTCTTAAACACATCATTAATGTATTTTTTTTGATAAAAAGAACACCCCTTTTTATTTGTCAAAGAGAAGCTGTGGTAAATTTTTCGCAATCACATGACGATCATGATCATAAACAAGACACGTATGAAACATTCCAATCGCATATATTTATATATATATATATATATATATATATATGTATATACGAAATGTGGTTTAATTGTAATTACAATTATCCATATTTAAAACGTACAAGTGTTTTACAAATGAAGTAAGAAATTAAACGTTAAGGGTACAACTAGCAAAACATGGGTGTAACTATCAAAACCAGGGGTGTAATAAGCAAAAAATAAACCCTGCCCGGGATTCTTCACATTGACGTCCCGACAACTCGACGGCTCCACTCAAAAGTTGTCATCTTCCAAGTTCACCTACTGTTGTCTGTTTGCTCACACGAATCGGGTTCACGATCATCACAGATGCCAAACCACACGACACAACAAAGCAAGGGTGAGTTCATCATATATGAAATAGCAAGCAAAGGATAACATCAATCAAGGAAAACTATCCAAGCGTCACAATATCACCACAAATTTCAGATATATCCACGTGCAACCAACATGAACATGCATCCAGGAACATTCCACGATTCAAATTAAAGTGCCTAGCATGATGCACGCTCCTAACTCAACTCTCACCATGAAATGTGGTACCATCCCAGAAATAGGCCAAATCCATGGTTCAAATGATAGATGTAGTTGACGTCACTCTATCGTGCACAGGACTCACCCCCCTGGTGATCAGCCAAACGGGTGTCATAAGGATCTCCCTACAGATGCGGCCCCCTAGTACTTCTCGTACTATTATAGTCAATCATCCTATTTCTGTCATGCAAATGAAGTATGTCTCTCATGGGCACCATCAACGTATGGCCCGACACAGGAACATCCCATCCTGGCTAGGATCTCCACACCCTCCCATGTTACATACATACTGCCCCAAACGAGGGCCGCCCTAACACGGGCTACAAACGTTGTATGTCTCTCATGGGTACCATCAACGTATGGCCCAGCACAGGACCATCCCGTCCTAGCTAGGATCTCCATACCCTCCCATGTTACATACCTACCACCCCAAACGAAGGCCACCCCAACACGGGCTCATCAAAGCACTGACTATGGTCCTTGCAAGGTTCACCACTCGGTCCCGGCATCTCACGTATCTATACATGGCCTCTCACCTTAGCACTATCAAGGTACAAACATCTCAAGCCATCACATAGGCTGACCTCAACGTAGTCACATACGTCATACACAACACTACAAACAAGTGAACCAGTGTGAAGTATTAGGTGTCCGAGTTGGTGCTTGGATTTAAAAACTTAAGGTACGAATTCGAACAAGGTCAGACGAGGTCGTTCAAAGTCGAACAAGGCTGTTAAGGATCTTTCTGAGAAAGCACGAGTTCATCCGAGTTAGGGAACCCAGTAGCTTACTCTCTCAAAGTGAACTTGAGCTCAACAGCTCTAAGGTATAATCCCGAGTAAGGAACCTGGTATGCTGACGCCCGCCAACAAGGACTGTCACGTTTTGCCTGCATACATGCATGCTACGTAACCCACTCAACTCAGCCAACCCATCTCGGTAGCCAACATCGCAAACACATTTATATACAACTCGGCCAACCCATCTCGGTAGTCGACATCACAAGCATATATATACAACTTGGCCAACCCATCTCAGCAGCCGTTATCACAAGCACATGTATATACGACTCGGCCAACCCTACCCGGTACTCAACACCTTCACGAACACTTTTGCAGAGTGTTTTGGGAGCTTTTCAGCATCAAAATGCCAACTCCACACACATGCACAGGGAGTTCTTACAACATCAGCTCCGCCTTTCCAGACTACCATGCCAGAATGCCATTAAACATCAACACAAAACACCAATCAATGAACATAAAGCATAACCCATTCCATTCATTCAAAGACATAACTGTTACGTATTCTCGGCAAGTGCACCGATTTGTCGTTGTAAGTTACAAAATTTATAAGATCATCTCCACAGGGACTTGAGCTTCTCAATTAATCCAAATAGAATTTAATAGTTTAATAGTTATGTACAGGAAGGATAAGCGGAATGTCATTTGTTTAAGAAAGTAACGGAAAATTACTAAATTCGTAAAATGAAATATATTTATGGGAAAGTGGGATTG
Organism: Glycine latifolia; assembly: GCA_013407115.1. Classification (NCBI taxonomy): domain Eukaryota; kingdom Viridiplantae; phylum Streptophyta; class Magnoliopsida; order Fabales; family Fabaceae; genus Glycine; species Glycine latifolia. Next base: position 41,634 of record QARZ01041010.1, read on the forward strand.
AGTTTCATCATTCATATCCTTTTATATCCAATTAATATTACCATGCATAAATCATTATCTATCCTTATTGATGCACACATTATTTCACCCCAAATCGATCCCTAGCATTCAAGAATCCTAAGGATATCTACCGAATATCGATCCCTCGCATATGATGTAAATACCCCAGCATTAAGAATTATAATCGCGTGCTTTATGAAATCAAAACTGCTAGTATATGGATGTCCTAGAGACAATCTTTTCATTAGATTAGGACGTACATGTACTTTTCATATTGTCATGAATAAATTATAAGTGCTCTTTATCTTGTTTCATATTCTGTCTCGATATCATTATTAATATATGAGTAACTGGATAAAACCCTTGGAATAGAATAGGTATCACTTGAGTATCAGTGATGGGATCACGATCATGAGGATTCAAGGATACCAGATGTCTACTCCTAAATTTTAAGTTCCTAGTCTAGAGACACTGAGAATGGGATCAGTGATTTCGGGTAAGACTAGCACGGCTTAACTACTTGTATGCAGATACAAGGTAAAGACCTCATGAGCTACAGACATGGAAATGTCTTAGCTAAAGTCGTGGGTGGACCTATAAGGGTATAGCTCGCACTGAACGGACCCACAAAGAGACTCTATGAGGAAATCTCACAAATAGTATCATTAGAGTAGTCTCTTATTATTTGGGTGTGTCTTTCCTTAAACCAGAAGTTTTCACCTAGATTGTGTTCTAGAAGACATGCTTTGATTGTATACCTCGTCTGCCTGAAACATGGAGACACATAGGTATACTTTTAGGCATGTCCTGAAAGAACACGAGTCTAGGGTGACTAGCTGAAGGAATTCGTCAAATCTCTGTGAGAGATTAGGTTATCTGTAAACCGGAGAAATCGAGATGACATTTACGGGACTCGGGAATCTATGCATAGTAAAAGAAATCATGAGATGATTTGCCTTTAGAGTCAGTAAAATTGGAGACTCCCTATTTCATATTAAAGCTTACCCTAGACCGCAAGGGCTGATACGTTTCCTTACCCTAGGTTTTATGGGAAGGTAACCAAGACGAAAGGAAATATATACAGAAACCAAATAGATTTAATAGGATGATCTTGTCATTTACCTAACTAGTTCTGGGGCAACAAAGCATTGCTAGTGCTCTGTGTTGTCATTAAATGAGTAGTGGCCTTGTTGGGCCCAAACTCATTTATGTCAGTAGCTATGTGGGGCCTAATGGGTCACACACTAACACTATATTGTCATGACATTATAGCATTAAAGGTTTTGGGCCTAATAATGGTTGTTGGCCCAAGAAAGAGTTTGGATACTTATCCTAAAGAGAGAGGGGCGCATGAATGGAGTAATAGGCTTGGATAGTCTATTGGTGAGCCTCTTAGATAAGTAAAAAACACTTTAAAACATAACCTTCTTCCTCTCCATTGGTGTGCCTAGCCTGCCTCCTTTGGTGTTTGTTGGTAGCCTTCCAGAAGTGTTCTTGAGTCTTGACAAGAAGTGGTGTGGATCAACATTAGAGGGCTTGTATCTTCAAGCTTATCCTTGATCATCAAATTTCGAATATAAACAAGGTAACATCTATGTCCTAAAGAATGATTCTTGTGTGGTATGTGTGTTTCCGCTTTAAAAATTTTGTTTTTCTCACATGCCTTCGGGCTTCAAGGCCCTTTTCTTTCAAAAATGATATGCCCTATTCCTTGCAACATAACGTAATGAGTAAAATCATTTGGGTCAAACCTTAAGATTACTTTCCAGTCTCACTTAGGATTTTAATTCATGAAACTAGTGATCAAGTAGAATCAAGCATTAAGCACCAAATGAAATTACCAACAAGGAATAGAAAAGATAAATGCATAAATAAAGATTAAAAGAGAGACATAGGGATAGAAGATTACATCCAATCCTCAGAGAAGCTAGCTACTCGTTATGGAGAGAACCTCCTCAAGGGAAGAATTGATGAAGGGCCCAATTGATGGAGTGCCTTTAGTTAAATATTTTTTCTGTCATTCTTAGCTTATTTGACTTCTCTTGGACTTTTATTTTCTCATTCTAATTCAGTTTTTGTCTTAGGCAAGTTAGTGGGCTTAATTGCTAATTGTTGCGTATTTCGGATTTTATGCTCACTTGACGTATCTGCCTTCTGCAGGACCTACAAAGCTCTATAGAACTCTGAATTGAGCATTCTTGTAGTCCTTGAAAAGATAACGAAAAGATTAACAAGTTTTCCAGAAATAAGCCAAGGCCAATTATGTCATTTGGAGGGTCATTTTAGGCTTTGAAGTCAGAATCACTGCACTTGTATTTTGGGCTACGAGTTGGACTTTTACTGGTGTAAATAGCATAATAATTAGAGTTGATGGGTTGTTCATGGCCCATTCTTTTCTTCAGACTTAGTCACTATATATTAGTGACATTAGGAGGAATTATTACATTACATTTCATTTTTCAAAAACAGTTTTACATTTCTCTTTTTAAGTTTTTAGAATCAAAACCCTTTCTCTTATTTTCTCTCAATTGTTCTTCCTTGTTCTTCATTGTTCTTCATTTTCATTTTCCCTTCTTCCATTTTCGTGCACTTATTTCATGGGGCTTTCATTGATGATGATCATGGAAGGCTAAATAATCAATCAATCCAAGGATCCAACCCAAGCAAGAGAAGAATTTGAGTTCTGGTTTAGTATTTCAAATTCTGTGTGAATGTTCAATTTCTTCTTCAATTGCTATTTTTTTTTCATGATTATGAATGCATTTAGGATTGAAAGCGGATTAGGTTATGGATTCATTTCCTAATTTCAAATATAAATCACAGATTAATTGGATGATATTTCAATTAGGGTTGTGGTTTCAATTAATTTAGGGGTTAATTCGATTGAACTGTTTCTAATGAAATTGAATGAACTTTCACAATAGGATAAATTTCTGAGAACAATTATGATTCGAATAGCTTGGTTTGGTGAATTGGATTGATGCTCTTTAATCTGTTTTACATTACTTGTTATCAATTCTGTTAGTTTCTGCATTGATCCTTAATCGTAGTTTGTGTTTTTGCAATTTTTACTTCACGGCTGCAAACTGTTCGACAAAAATCCCCCTTTACTGTTAGTAGTGAATTAAAGATAGAACCATATTGCTAGTGTGTCTTTGAGTTGACCTAGGTTAATCCGATGCTGCAGAATTAACGTAGTTTAATTGTTTTGAAGCGACACGACAAACGCTTATCACCCATCACTGCTTCTTTCCAGCAGAGTCTCCACACTAAATCTCACTTCTCTCACTTTCCTAACCTACCTAATACTATTATTTAAGCTCCTAAACTAAAGAACAAGCTTTAGGAAGCAAAAGAATGAAGAATGGAATGTTGGGCTTCAAAAATTCGTTGGCTATTTATAGAATTTGCCTCCTGTCTGCTTCCACTCGCCCAGGCGAGTAGTTTGGCCTATGTTTGCTCACCTGGGCGAGCTAACCCTTATCATCTTGGAACTTGAAGCTTGCCTGGGCGAGCCAAATACACTAGAATTGGTCGCCTGGGCAAGTTAGAAGCCTAGCCCTGAAGAATGCTTTGGGCCTGGATGGATTTTGGGCTTGTTTTGCTTGTAACACCTCCCGTGTTTGCTTTTTAAGCCCTTCTTGCTTGCTTTGCTTGTTCGGAAGCTTCGGATATCCTCGGAACCTATCCAAATACAAAATATGATTGGATTAATCTTCCGAAATATGAAAAACAACATTTATCTAAGTACTAAATATAATTTAACTAGGTTCAGGGCAAGTTTATAAGCAAAGTTATTGAAATCAAATGATAAGTGTTAGCTTTTGAAACATAATTTTAACTTAAATATGGCACTTATGAACAACTTTCTGGAAAATAACGCACACACAGACATGCATTCATCACAATGGTTGAACTTCCCTGGTCCTCAACCATGCTACCTGACATTGTTATCAGACATGATAAGCTCCCCTTACCTAACTAGAGGCTCGTTTCACAGAGGTTCGTTTCGTAGCAGCGACAGTGAGTTGAAGGTGGTACAGAAGGGTTGAGGGAGAGAAGGTTCTAGGTGGGAGTGAGCTTAGGAGGAAAGGAGAGAAAACACCAAGGTTGGGGAAAGGAAGAACATTTTCTGCTGTGCCAGCTTGCTGCTTATATACACGGCTGACAAAGCACGTCCACTTAACGTGCACGGCCAGCAACCACAGCACAGCAGTGTTGACTTACGTCCCATCACCCATCAAGCACACAACCCAAAACAAAGCATTCAGGACAGCAATAATACAATACAACATACACCAAAACATATGATTTATTAATATAATACACACATCAAACATTCACTAAGCAACTTGTAATCCGGGTTGTTACATGGATCATCCTAGTCCCCAAGAAAGATGGAAATTGGAGGATGTGCAAGGATTGTAGACCCATCAACAACATCACCGTAAGGTATCAACATCCTAATCCTAGACTTGATGATAGGGTAACCAACTCTACCACTTCTTTTTCTCCTTTGTGGTTGTTTATGGTTTTAACCCATTATTCCTTGTTATTTAAATTCCTTACCTAATGATTCTTCTATTTTGAGTAAGAATGGGTTTTCTAGAGCCACTTTTGTTAGGAATCTCCATGGAAGGGTGCAAAATCAAATTGAGAGGAAGATGAAGCAATATGCTCAACATGCCAACAACGGGAGAGAGACCATGGTATTTGATCCCAGAGATTGGGTTTGGATACATCTAAGGAAGGAAAGGTTTCCTTTTCAAAGGAAATGTAAATTTCAACCTAGGAGTGATGGTTCTTTCAACGTCTTTGAGAGAATTAATGACAATCCCTACAGGATTGCCTTACCAAGTGAGTATGGGGTGAGTTCTAGTTTGAATGTCACTAATCTTTCTTCTTGTGATATAGGTGTTTTGCATGCAAATCTATTGACGGATTCCTTCAACTAAAAATCATAAAGATTAGAAGCACTCTATGAATTGAAGGATCCATTGACAAGGTCCAAAGTCAACCTTCTACAAGAAGAGATGTTTATTTGTGTAATGGACCTCAATGTGGATTGAAATAGGCCCAAACCATGTGTTTTTAGGTTTTATTAGAGGCTTAGCTCTATAAGTACTCAAATTTTTCTATGTTTTGCACAACTTTTGATTAATAAAATTAAGCATTTGCTTGAATTGAGAGCTTAGCCTCTTCTTGGGTCTTGGCTGAACCCAAATCGATTCTTATCAAGGAAGCTTTCCTTTGTGGCGAATCCTCCTCTGACTTATCACTCCGCTATGGATTGTGGCATCATTCATTACCATCATCTTAATCTTTCCCACCTTTTATCTTTAAGTTCTAATAACTATCCTTGGGGTCTTGAAATTTGCATCCTGGAACGATCCAATCCAATCGTTCATGCCTTGGTCGTCATCAATTTAGGAAAGCATATGCTAGATCTTTCCAAGAACGACTATGTGCTCACTCTATCTTGGAAGCAATGAATAAGTAGCTTCTCATTATGAGCATGTGCTACCATCTTTCTACATACATCTTCAGATGTCCTTTTGGGCAACTTGTTCCCCTATACATAGGAAATTCCAACACCTTAAAAATTTGGAGGGATTACTACATCAGGTACCAAAAACAAATCAATAGCCTCCCCAATGTCATAGCTGTTACCTTCTATGGCCCTTAGCCTCTCCTCTAGCATCTGCAACTTTTCTCTAGACGAGATTTGCTCACTTGAAAGTGTTGGTCGAGATCCTCCTACTGCTTGAAGATTCAAAGAAGTTTCTTGACTGACAATGTTTGTATTTCGGATATGAGAAGTGCTATAGGATTCTTAATCAAACTCTGTGGTTGTGCATTTTGGGGTTGAGTCAAAGTTGGATCATTCTTCAGAAAATCGCCCATCGTTTGGCGGGGGGGGGGGGGGGGGGTGGCATGGTGGAAGGCCATATGGTGGCCATTGGATATCCGAAGAATCAACCTGTTGCATATGTTTATTAAGATGCAATGTGAAAGGCATGGAAGGGATCCCCTCTAAGCTTTTCTTTTTTAAGCCACGTAGCGCCTCTAGATTTGCCCAATTTGTTCTTTCAACTAGTTGACATCGTTTCTCAACTCCTTGTGGCGTTCTTCTATCTCATCCATAATCTTTTCTTGGGACCATGCATTTTATGGGTGTCGATGATACACATTTTTTTATCGTTTTTGTGCAAAAAACACTATGAGTAAAAGAAAAAAGAAACTAGAATACAAAAAAAAATCTAGTGTTCAATTTTGAAAAAGATTCCCCACATATTGGCACTAGAAGTATGTTCCCTCTTAGGTTTGCAAGTGGTTGACACTCATTCCAAGGGAGTATTTCCTCCTCGATAGATGAGGTCTCATATGCTAGCAAGACGAGGCGTACCCCGCATTTCCAATCAAGGACTAAACATCTCAAGTTAAAAATGTGGTTGACAATTACTAAAGGAGCAATTCTCTCCTCAATGAATAATGTCTAGAATGAAAGCACAAAATCCAAGCTCATTTTATTAATCCAAACATTGAAATACAATCTCTTTTAGAAATGGAGTACATAAAATTGCATCTCATTCTACATGAAGCTTCTACTTAGATTTTGGCAATACTTCAGTAATTGAAAATTCCCCAAAGGAAGCTTTATTCCTGGATTTAAGTTGATCTCCTCATTGACTACTTGGACCTATGCTGCTAAGTTTGTGACATGATATGCTGAGCACAACGAGTCATATCTTCACAAGTTTTCATCCACTCCTTTTTGCAGTGTTTCTCGACAACCAAATGTAACCCTTGGATGTCAAAGCTCAATTTGTCTCACTCACATGTCAACTCAGAAATTGTTTTTGAGGGAGTTAAGATATTCTTCAACTAATCCCCACCCTTTCTCTGCATCAAGGCCTCTCTCGACTGACCCTTTGCTTAGGCGTTCCAATATTTCCTCTTGAATACAATTCTTTATCTCTAGATCTTCTTTTTGTTTTTGAATTATGGCCATCTCTCTTTCCATTACTTCAACTTTATCTTGCAATTCCATCATCGTAGATGAAGCAATCTTCCTTGCTTTCTTGGCACGGGTAGCACACTCATCTTTTAAGTGCCTTATCTCTTTGTCTTTCTTTTGGCACTACCGATTGATAATTTCTATTTCTATCTTTGCACTTTCTTCTTTTTCCTCCATCAACCTCATCTAAGCCCTCAAGATTTCAAATTCAGAAATTAGGACTACTCTGGCTTTCCTCCATTCCTCATACTCTTGCAAGGAAGTCACAAATGGTTTTACAAGATCTTTTCCCCAAGCCATTTTGACTTCTACATGTTACCCATGACTATCACCTGAAGCATATTGGAAAATCAAACCTTTCAATTCTTTAACATTTGGAAACACTTGACTTCATTTGAATTGCCTAAGAATTATTGTCGGGGTGTAGGCTATGCATCCTTTTGGCCCCATTAACGACACATTTGGAAAACTGCGCAACTAAAAGTTGTATCTTAGGAATGATACCAAGGGCATACCCATTGAAAATGTTCTGCCTCCAATTTTGAGAAATCTTTCTTCCACTTCGTTGCTTCTTGTTTCTTCAAAGGGATGTGATGAAAACTTCTCAAAGGATTCGAAAAGTAACCCATATGATTAGATTCATATAAATAAGTTACCAACCTAACAAAAAACAAGTTATTATAACATTGTAGCATCCCTTTCTTCTTCTAGTGGCATATCTCCATGGAAAGGAAAGTATCTGGCAAGATAGCCTGATTGAGCATTTTTAGTTTATTACTTTCCTATTCTTATTATCTTATTTGACCTCTCTTTGACTCTTATTTTCTCACCGTAACTTAGTTTTGATCTTAGGCAAATAATTGGGCTTAATTGATAATTTTTACTTATTTTTGGATTTTGTGCTTACTTGACCTATCTTGCTTGTGTAATACCTATAGGGTTCTACATAAATCCAAATGGATCATATGAGTAGTACCTAAAAATATAAGGAAAAGAGCTACAATTTTGTCATAAACAAGATTGGGCCAATTCTTCCTTTTTGAGGGTCAGTTTAGGCTTGGACTTTGGGCTGCGAAATTGGGCTTATCTCTGTGTAATTAGCATAATTAGATAGATTGGTTGGGCCTAATCAACGCCCATCCTTTCCTTCTAATTAGTCACAATATATATTAGTGTAGTTAGTTAGTTATTTTTATTTTGTACAAAACAGATTTGAGAAGCTTCTTGTGCAAGTTTTAGGATCAAACTCTTATCTCTCTTTTTCTCTCAACCGTTCTTCATTTTTCTTCCTCCTTTCAACTATTTTCTTCTCCTTTAATTCACAAATTTTGTTTCTCTTCCACCGGTGATGATCATGGAAGGATAAACAATCAATCAATTCAAGGATCCAATCCAAGAAGGAGGAATTTGAGTTCTGGTTTAGTATTTGAAATTCTGTGTGAATGTTCATCTTCTTCTTCAATCCTATTTTTTATTTTCATGATTATGAATGTGCTTAGGATTGAAAAAAAATTAGTTTATGGATTCATTCCCTAATTTAGATTTCAATCTGATTTGTGATTTCAATGAATTTAGGGATTAATTCGATTAAACTACCTCGAATGACATTGATTGAATTTTCACAATATGATCATTATTTGTAGAACTGTGATAACTCGAATTGCTTGGTTTGGTGAATTAGATTGATGCTCTTGAATCTGTTTCATAACCTATTTCATTAACTCTGTTAGTTTCTGCATTTTCTGCATTTATGTTTGTGTTTCTACAATTTTCGTTTATTGTCTACAAACTATTTGTTGAAATTCCCCTACTATTTATAAGTGGATTGAAGTCAGAACCAAATTGGATTGTATCTCTGAGTCGACCTAGGTCATTCATGTACTGCAGAATTAATCATAGTTTTATGTATTTTGAAACGATTCAATGGTCATTATTAAAGCTGATCCACCCTTACCTAAGTCATATATTACAAACCAATAAAAGACCTTTTGATCTTTTGAAAATCCTGTACAAGTGCACCTACCCTTATTTAAAAAATTGTCACTAAAGGAATATTTATTGCCACTACAAGTGCTGGAATTAAATTCAACTTGAGTACAAAATCCAGCCCTTGTTCTTCTTGAGTTGGTGTGCTTCTTCATGCTTGTCTAAAAGGTGTAAGTAATCTTTGATGTGCTCTTGAAGGGCTTGAGTTCTAGCTCTTGTCATGCGACCCCTAAAGCTAACCAAAAGAAGCTCTTTCAAGTTCTCCTCCCTGGCCTTGAGCTTGTGATGGACCTCCATCATCCCCTCCTTCTTGAAAGGAACTTGACATCAAGTTTGCTCCCTCACTTGTACCTATATCACACAAAGAAAGATCACAAACATTAAAGGTGTTACTCACACCATACTCAATTGGCAACTCAAGTTATGCAGTGTTGTTGATCCTCTCTAAAATCTTAAAAGGTCCATCTCCTCTAGGTTGGAGCTTGGATTTCCTCTCTTTAGGAAATCTATCCTTCCTCAAATGAAGTCAAACCAAATCTCCTTCATTGAAGACCACTTGCTTCTTGTGCATATTGGCTTGTTCAGCATATTGTTCCATCTTCCTCTCCACATGGGCCTTCACCTTTTCATGTAATATCCTAACATCAAAAGCTTTAGACAAAGCATCATGATTAATCATAGAATAAGTGTTAGGTAATGGCAGTAAATCAAGAGGAGTTAAAGTATTGAATCCATAAACAATTTGAAAAGGAGATAAGGAAGTGGTCATGTTAACCACTCTATTATAAGCAAACTCAATGTAAGGTAGGCACTCCTCCCAAGTCCTCATATTGCCCTTGATTTTGCATCTAAGGATTTGACCAAATGTCCTATTCACCACTTCAGTTTGGCCATCCGTTTGTGGGTGACAAGTTGATCAAAACAAGAGCTTTGTGCCAGGCTTTGTAATGACCCGCCTCGTCGCTACTGTATCTTACTCTTAATTATGCTTTTAATGGTAATTTATATTTGAAAATCCCTTTTAGTTTGTTTATAAAAATAGTGGTAAATTTTTTTGTAAGCATAATCAATATCACAAATCAAAATTCGAATATACAAAGATGCAATACATCATAATACCTGTATATTAATAATCATAAGTTGGTAGTAATTATAAATAACCAAGTTTGAATTATACAATTTTCTCAAAAGAAACAAGGATTTAAATGATGGGGTGTCACTAGCAAAATGTCGGGGTGTAGTCATTAGAACAAGGGTGTGACTAGAAAAAATACAATCCTTGCCTGGGATCTAGCCCATCTACATCCCGACTACTTGGCGGCTCCAACCAATATAAGTCATCTTCTCGGTCCTCTACTATTGTCCATTTGCTCACGCGAATATGGTTTGTGATCATCACAGGTACCAATCCACAAGGTACAACAAAGCAAAGGTGAGTCCATCATGTAAAATAATAAATAAATAAATATCATCAGTTATAAAAACAACTCGAATCATTGTAAAATCACCACAATAATCAAATATTTTACCACGCATTCAATCATGGACAACCCGTCCAAACACATTTCACAATTCACCTTAAAATGACTAGTCTTGATGCATGTTCCAGACTTATCTCTTTGTCAATGCAATGTGGTACCATCCTCATGGAAATAGCCTCTCTTAGGAAAATGATGCAGAAGCTCGTCAATGTCATTCTGTCGTGCACAGGTCGCTCCCCACTCATGGTGATCAGCCCTTAGTCACAAGGGAGTTCTAAACAGAGATGCCCCTCTAGTACCTTTGTACCCTACTGCCACCATCCTATTTCCATTATGCATCAAGTATGTACATGGGCTCTATCAATGTACAACCTAGGCCCGTGCTCAACTCGACCCGGGTAGGATAACATCATACGCCCCCCATATACATATATATACTAACCCATTCTTGGGTACACTGATGCACTGACTGTGGTCCTTGCAAGGTTAACCACTCGGTCCTGGCATCTCACATCAATACATAAAATATCACCACGGCTCCATCAATCTATGACCCAGCCCCAGGATCAACTCGTCCTGACTAGGATAATGTCATACACCTTCGTGGGTATTTATGTATATCCAAACGCATTTAGATTACCATGGCACTATCAATGTATGGCCCTGTCCGGGTTTAACTTGTAACAACCTGCCACGTCACTACTGTATTACTAACTCATAACCATGACATAAATTCATTTTAATAAAAAGAAAACCCCTTTGGTTACTTGTGAAAATGGTGATAAATTTGTCGTGAGCATATAACGACCACCATCATAGAATATACACGTAGATCAAGGTACTCAGAAAATCAAATATATGTATGCACTTAAAAAACATAATTTAATTACAAGTATAAAGATTATGTCTCAAAAAGAATATACATCAAGTGTTTTACAGTGAAAAGAGAAATAGAAGTCAGGGGTGTGATTAGCAAAACAAGGAGTGCATCCATTAAAACAAGGGATGCATCTAGCAAAATGCAACTCCTGCCCGGGATCAGGTCCATTGACATCCCGGAAAAACACGGTGGCTCCAAACAACCCGATCTTCCCCCAAAAGCACCTACTGCTGCCCATCTGCTCACACGAACCCGGTTCGCGATCATCACAGGTACCAAACCACAAGGTACAACAAAGCAAAGGTGAGTTCATCATATTAAATAACAATAACTACAATAGGAAAGGAGCATAACCCGATGAAGAAGCAACATTGTCATCAACATATCAATACAACATTCCAAGCATTCATCAAACACCAACATATACGGACATCCACAATCATTTCATAAATCAACTCATAAAATATAGCATGATGCATGCTCTTGACTCAATTCTCATTATGCAATGTGGTACCATCCCGGAAATGGGTCATCACTATGGTCAGATGATGCAGTAGCTTGTCAGGATCACTCTGTCGTGCACAGGAATCACCCCCATGGTGATCAGCCATTGGGTGTCAGAAGGAGTTCCCAACAGACGTGGCCCCCCAGTACCTCTGTACCCTACATCCAATCATCAACCCCATTTACGCCATGCAAATGTCGTATGTTACATAGGAACCATCAATGTATGACCCAGAACCAGACTCATTGATGCACTGACTGTGGTCCTCACAAGGTTTACCACCACCCAGTCCCGGCATCTCACGGCTATACATAGAATATCACCACGACACCATCAATGTATGACCCAAAACCAGGCTCAACCGGACCTAGCCAGGATACGCCATACACCTCGTGGGTATTTATGTATATCCAAACACATTCCTCATCTCAAGCCATCACATAGGCCGAGTTCAAGTGCCACCAATATAATCATATACGTCATCACAAACACGTACAAACAGGTGAATCGATGTGAAGTACGAGGTGTCCGGGTTGGAACTTAGACATACTACCTCAAGGTAAGAATCCGAACAAAGTTGGACGAAGGCGGACAAGGTTGGTCAAGGCCGGTAGAACTCAGACAAGGTCGGTAGGGTCGGTCAAAAGGGTAAAGTTTGGGTAAGAGAAAGAAAGGGTAGCAAAAACAGATGAGGTCAGAAGAACTCGATCAAGGTCGGTTGGGTTTGCTAAGGATTTGCCAAAGGTGGTCAAGAGGCCCTTAGGTTTCTTGTAAAGTTCTCAGGAGGGGTTTTGCACTATGTAATCAATTGCATAAGTTCTATAATCGATTACAACAGATAACACTTGTAAGACCCTGGGTTTGTATTTCACCAACCCACACAACGGTGTAAGGGAACCCGATAGCTCATTTCCCAAGAGCATACAAACTCTGTCGAGTAAGGAACTCGACGGTTCTCAAAGAAAAGGGTTTGAACTTAGCAATTTTGAAGGGAACATCCCATCCTGTGTGAGGAACCCGGTCTCTCTAAGAAAAAGGAAGGATGAGCTTTTAGAAGTGAATGTGTATGTAACCTGGTCGTTTTAGAAAAAGGGACACAAGCTCAACCGAGTAGGGGAGTCCAGTGGCTCTTTTCCCGAGAGAACACGAGCTCATCCGAGTTAGCAACCTGGTAGCTCTCTCTCTATGGGGAAGTAACTTGAGCTTAACAGCTCTATATCACTCAGATAAGGAACGACCCAGGGTAGGGAACCCAGTCTACTGACATCCACCAGCAAGGATTAAGTTACGTCCTGCATGCATGCGTGCCACGTAACCTGCTTAACTCGGCCTACCCATCCCGGTAGCCGACATCAAAACGCGAGGGTTTGACACATGTATCTAACTCGGCCCGACCATCTTGGTAGCCGACATCAAACAAGGGATTTATGTCTATGTGTAACCCGACCAACCCATCCTAGTACTCATCACCTTCACGAACACTTCTACAGGTGTCTTAGAAACTCTTCAACATCAAAATGCCAACTTCACCCACATGCACGGGGAGTTCTTAAAACATGTACTCCCCACAAGAACACCAAACATCAACACAAAACAACACTTAACAAATTTAAGGCATACCAAATCCCATTCATAAAAGACGTAGCTTTTCTGGGAAAAACATCGCACACACCAGGGACATGCAGTTACCATCACAGATGGACTCCCTGGCCCCCAAACCGTGGATAAGCAAGTGTTGCTTACATTCTCTATTGGAAAATATGTTGATGAAGTGCTTTGTGATATGGTTCCTATGGAAGCTAGCCATGTGTTGCTTGGTAGACCTTGGCAATATGATAGAGAAGTTGTCCACAATGGGGTCGCCAATTGCTACTCTTTCTTGCATAAAGGTAAAAAGGTAGTTATCTCACCTTTGTCTCCAAGTGAGGTGTGTGAGGATGAAATAAAAATGAGATTGAAAAGAGAAAAAGAAAAGAAAAGAAAAGAACGAAAGAGTCCTTCAAGAGAGAAAAGCCGAAAAGAAATATATGGCAAAAAGAGAGAAAAGAAAGAACAAAACAAAATAGAAAATAAGAGTGAAAAACAATTGGTGGTAAAACCGGGTTTGTTCATCAAACCTAAGGAGTTTAAAAAAGTGATGCTAGCTAGACAACAACTGTATTTACTCGTTCCAAATTATATGTGCTTGTCTTCTAGTACCCTTGAGTTGCCTCAAGGTTTTGATACACTTGTCAAGGAGTTTGAGGATGTCTTTCCACAAGCTATACCCCACGGCTTGCCTCCTTTAAGAAGAAGTAAGAATCAAGTTGTTCTTGTGTCGGGAGCTTCACTTCCTAATAAGGCTGCCCATATGCCTAGTCCGGAAGAGACCAACAACATCACCGTAAGGTATCAACATCCTAATCCTAGATTTGATGATAAGGTAACCAAATCTCCTACTTACATTTCTCCTTTTGAGGCATTTTATGGTATTCACACATTATTTCCTCTTGATCCAATTTTCTTTCCTAATGATTCTTCTATGTTGAGTATGCATGGGTTCTTTAGGACTATTTTTGTTAGGAAGCTCCATGGAAGTGTACTAAATCAAATTGAGTGGAAGATGGAGCAATTTGCACGACTTGCCAACAACGGGAGAAAGACATTGGTATTTGATCCTGGAGATTCGGTTTGGTTACATATAAGGACGGATATGTTTCCTTTTCTAAGAATATATAAAATCCAACCTATGGGTGTTGGTCCTTTCAAGATCCTTGAGAGGATTAATGACAATGCCTACAAGATTGACTTACCAAGTGAGTATGGGGTGAGTTCTAGTTTTAATGTCACTGACCTTTCTCCTTGTGATATAGGTGTTTTGAATGCAAATCCGAGGACGGATTCTTTTCAAGAAGGAGGGGATGATAGAGGACTATCTAAGGATCATGATGATGGAGGTCCATTACAAGCCAAAGGTTTAGAACGAGAGCTTAAAGCACTTCTTTTGGTGAACTTTGAGGGACCCATGACAAGAGCTAGAACCCAAGCCATTCAAGACCACATCAAAAGTCTTATTTTGTTGTAAAAAGAAAGTATTGTCTGTAATAATCGATTACAACGTTTTTGTAATCGATTACACAAGTTAGCTGTCTGTCTGTCTGTCTGTCTGTCTGTTTTAATCGATTATGATGTATCTGTAATCGATTACCAAGCTTTTCTGTCTGTTGTAATCGATTACGACATTGCTGTAATCGATTACACAGTACTGAAACGCTCTGTTTTAATCGATTACGCTTCGTTTTAATTGATTATTTTCATTTAAAATGGTACTGCAGCTTTCCTTTTGTTGTTTTCATGTAATGGGCTTTGATATTTTCGCAAATAGGCCTAAACTTACGTTTTTAGGTGTTTATTAGAGGCCTAGCCATATAAATACTCAGACTTTGCTATTTTTGGTTAACTTTGATGAATGAAATTGAGCTTTTGCTTAAATTGAGAACTTAGCCTCTTGTTGGTTCTTGATTGAGACCAAATTGATTCTTATCAAGGAAGCTTTCCTTTGTAGCGAATCCTCCTCCGACTTATCACTCCGTTACGGATCGTGGCGTCTTTCCTAATCATTCCTTAATCTTTTCCATTTTTCTATTTGAGTTTCAAACCCCAATTCATGGAGTCTTGAAGTTTGCAATCCGGAAACGATCCAAGCCAAGCATTCATGTCTTGGTAGTCATCAATAAACACAACACAACACAAAATCAATTTCTGAGAAGGTTATTGTTCTTATTCCAATTTCTAAGCATTGAATTACGATAAATTGTCATCAATCCCTGCGGAGATGATACTTTACTTATACACTTTATTACTTGATAACGATCGGTACACTTGTAACGCCTCTTTCCAATCTCTCGTGCTTGGTTGATTTTAGATAAAATATTGTGTTCGCTTTGTATTAGAATTAGATTGATTAAAAAATTTTTTCGAAAATACATTTGCTTTGCTTGTGATAAATTCTTCCTCTCCACGATTTTATTCAGACAATAAAGTACAGTCCAGTAATACAGACTAAAGAACAATTTATACAGTCCAAATACAGTCCAATCACAAGATACATGGAACTTAAACTTTAGTACATCTTCATCATCCTTTCTTTATAATCCTTCTAGACCTTCCTGCTTTCCTACTCGCCCAAATAAATTGGGGTCATCACAGGTGTCAAACCACAGACACAAAGTAGGGTAAGTTTATGATAAATTTAGTTTGAATAAAATAAACATAAACAACTTATTCACACATTTATTTCCCAACACACTAATTAAATATTTAACATACCACATATTCATTAATAAATAATTATTCCACCTAATCAACATGGGATGTAAGTAATGCATGCTTATCTTCTTTATATGATGCATGTCTGAGATCTCAGGTTATTAAATTATCATCAGTGGCCACAGTCAGATAGCCCCATCCCAGTGGCACAAACTTATCCAACCAGTCGGGGTAGCCCAGGGGCGCGTAGGATAGTCACCTCCACCTATGTGATCATCATGGTGGTGTGGTCCTCCCTGTCTCAACTACCCCCAAGTTCATAACACCTTTGAACGCGTGGACTCAGTTTAGCTATCTGACAACAACAACAACAACATCAACATCACGGTCTTATGCCCCCGCCAGGCCTATGCATATGAGAATGCATGAATGATTCATTTCATTTCATCTTTTCTTCTTTTAATATTATTTTTCCTCTTACATCTGATATACTTCAAGATTCAACATCTTTAACAACTCATGGCATATGCTTAGTAAACAACATGGAAAGCTTCTTTCAACCAACACATGAAGCTTTATACAACACTTAAGCACATAGCCATGGTTCAACTTCATAAATCTTTTAAAGATAAATCATAAGATTCAATACTTATTCAACTCTTAATCTTCTTTATCACAACTTCAAAAGAACATCTTAGAATCCATAATTAGTCACAACAAATATTCCAACACTTTACTTATCTTTGTCTCTTTGGAATTTCATCAAACACTTGGTAGGTAAGCTTTGATTCATAACTAGAAAATAAGTAAAATGATATTTAAACTTAGCATAAACAATATTCAAGAATCTTGTAAAACACTTTTTAAATCCAATATATAAGCTTTATTTCATACACTACAATACTTTTTAAAGAAAGTTATGTTAATCCTTATAAAGTTTACTTTGATACATATACTTCCAACATAACTCTAAAATAAAATAGACATATTTAAGAATTTAGGAAACACTTTTATCAAACACATAAACTTTAATAAAAGATAAAACACTTTAGCTTTAGTGACATATTTCATGATATATTTTTAGTTCTAATCACTTTTCCTTAGAGATAATCAATATAAATATAAATTTAAGTCACTTATCATTCATTTATTAAGCTTAGAATTAAGTTTATTTATTCAAACCATCATCCATTAATCAAAACCAATTCACTTAATCAACTATCCATTCATTTCATAATCTTTAGTTCTTTGAGGCAATTCATCAAACATCTAGTATACAAGGATTAATCTCTTATGAAACCAAATGGAATTCTTAACATAATTAATATTCAAAGAATCATAAACCACCTTCCTACAAAACATACAACCATTAGTAGTGATAAGGCATTACAACTCAAATCTTAATCCATTTTCCTTAAAGATAGATGTTAGTGTTTCTAGATTTAGGTCACTTTAATTCATCACTTGTAAGTTTAAATTATTTGTCTAAGACTTCTTCTTGTTACTATAATCAAGTTTCTTATCCAAGAACTATTCACCTAATAATTCTTAAATCTTTAAAACACTTCATCAATCACCTAAAGCACAAGGCATAATTTCTTATAGAAATTATCAAGAATCTTAATATTCAAACTTAATTCACCATAAACCTCCCTTACCTTGGTTTCCTTAGACTTTTGGGTAGCTTTTCCTTCCTCCACTTGAATGTTCCTTACTCTAGAATCCAAGCTTTTCACGTGGGAGTGCAAGGGTGTAGGTTTTGGGTTTTGTTTTGAATGAAAAATGGCTTTGTAAAGGAAATGAAATGGAAGTGTTTTGGATGGATGTTTTGTACATTTTCTCCTTTTTAGGGCAGCCACAATTTCGGTTTCTATCCCCTTTTTATAGGGTAATGAGCTTGGTCTTTCTACAAAAATCTCTAAGGCAATAATGACTACTTTGCTACTTGCTTACACCTTATTGGCTAATGGTTTCTAACCATCCAAGTGTCCTATTTCATGATTCTTCTACACTTCTCTTTGCTTTTATCTTGTTTACCACGAAATTAGGCTTGTAGAGCAAGTCTTTAATTGCTTTCTTATGTGAAAGGCTAGCTTAGTTACCAAAATCTCCTCCCTAAACCCGTTTTATTAAAATATTCATTCTAAATTCATTAACCGTTGGATTTCTCTAAAATTTTAAAGGTGTATTCCTAACCCTCCT
Source organism: Glycine latifolia (assembly GCA_013407115.1). Taxonomy (NCBI): domain Eukaryota; kingdom Viridiplantae; phylum Streptophyta; class Magnoliopsida; order Fabales; family Fabaceae; genus Glycine; species Glycine latifolia. The sequence goes on from QARZ01041010.1 coordinate 59,954, forward strand.
ATATAACTTTGGACCGTTGGGATCTTTGAAATAATGTCTAGAATTTCATCCGTGTCTAAAGGAGTCAAGAGGAGGTTTACTTGAAAAAATCTTCTTAAGTCATCATTACTCACTTCCATTTGCTTAATTTTTATTGGCTAATGCTTTCTATCCTTACATGTGTCTTTGTTCTTGAAAATTCTTCATTCTTCTCCCTTTCTCTTCTTGGCACGTTGGGATTCAAATTTTGGAAGGCAATTGCTTTGCTTCCTTCATGTGGAATAGCCATATGTTAAGCTTAGTCATAAAGATCTTATCTTTAAGTCATAATAACTTACTTTCCAAATGGTCCAATAATAATCTTCCAAGTTTCTTAATCATCCATGTGTCTATTCTTTTACTTTTCCTAAAGCTTTTCTCCATTGGTCTTGTATCATATGGTTAAGACTTAATCTTAGAAAACCAATTCAACCATTTTTCCTCTATTCTATGTAACTATTATATTCTAATTTCTTATTGGTCCATATTGCCTTGAATTACTAAAATTACTAAACTAACTTATTTAGAACATCTATTCCTTCCATAATTAAGAGAAAAATTTCTAGATCACGTCCAATCTTGTCTTATAATTTTCTGATGTCTAAGGTAGTCTAAATTAAGCTCTTTTTATTCTATCTTCCAAAATTCGTAGAAATTCTATTTTAAGTTTCTCTGCTCCTCTTTTTATTAAGAATTCATTATTTAAAAGTATTTCATCCTATATTCAGGTTTTCATAAATTTCTGAAGTCATTTTGGTTATTTTTGACTTAAGGGCATTTTGGGTAATTTCGCCCCTTACCCTAAGGGTAAAATCGTCATTTCAAAAATTATTTAGAGTTTCTCCGTAATTGTTGCCCAAAAGATATTCTTGAATATTCCAGGCACTTATAAGGTTTCTTCCTTAAAATTCCTTGCTAGATTACCTAGGGGTATTTTGGTCATTTCCCAAAATGTCTAGGGGCATTTTTGTCATTTTGTCCTAAATTTTATACTACCTCTCATTAATCATTTTATTCTTATAATTGACTGTAATCTCTAAAATTTGGGGTGTTACAACACTTGCCGTAGTTCATATATATATATAGACATACACACATAATTAGATCAACATCAATATCAAAAATCATTATTAACACCATAAACTCCTCTTACCTCAACATGGATTCTTTTCTTTCACACTTAACGTGAGTTTTTTTTCAAACACGAGTTCTCCCAGCAACGAGGAATGAAAGGATTATGCTTCATTCACCAATTCCTTTTAACGTAGGGGTGTTTCCGCTGCAACTATGGTGGTTCTTGAGATTTTAAAGGTAGTATGGTGGAAGAAGAGAGATTTCTAGGTTGAAAGAGTTTAAAGAGAGAAAATAAGAGAAACACGCATAGGAGTGAGAGAGTGAATCGTGCTTCTGCTTCATGCACTGCTATTGATAGATAAAGCATTGAGGCAAGTTGCCAACCACTTGATTCAACCAGCTATCACAGCCACCATAGTTGCCCACTTGCGTGACCGAACAGCCATCATAGCCACCACCATTTTTACTAAGCGTGTACGGATAGCTTATCTTAGCCACAAAATTTGACTTTCACCTTTTACACACAAACACCCATGCAAAACACTTTAACAGATTTCAAGATTTATATTAAACAATTAATCCACACAAATATCTTTCTTCTTGTAAAATTTCAGTGTGTTACAGGCTTACCCCACAATGTCTTCCAAAAGTGGCTAAGGAACTTTGTGTCTCTGTCACTCATAATGCTTCTAGGCAATCCATGAAGTCTCACCACTTCCTTGAAGAATAGAATGGCCATGACACAAGCATCATTATTCTTGTGACAAGGAATGAAGTGTGCCATCTTGGAGAACCAATCAACAAAAACATATATAGAATTCTTTCCCCTCTTGGATCTTGGGAGACCCAGCACAAAATCCATGGAAATGTCAACTCAAGGGGAGTTAGGAATAGACAAAGGTGTATATAAACCATGAGGCATTAATCTAGATTTAGCTTTATGACAAGTAATGCATTGAGATACAACCTTATGCATATCATGCCTCATTTTTTGCCAAAAGAAATGTTCACGTAAAATAGTCAAAGTTTTATCCACACCAAAGTGCCCCATCAAGTTGTTCTCATGAGCCTCTCTAATCAAGAGTTCTCTCAAAGAGCCTTTACAGACACATAATTTCTTTTCCTTGAACAAGAACCCATCATGTATAAAATACCCTTGATGAGCCCCCTTCTCACACAAAGCAAAAATACTAGGGAAGTCATGGTCAGTTGAGTAAAATTCCTTTATGTGATTAACACCAAGCAACTTAGTTTCAAGCATAGAAATCAAAAAATGCCTCCTTGATAAGGCATCTGCCACTACATTCAATTTTCCTTGCTTGTGTTTAATAACATAAGGAAATTCCTCAATAAATTCAATCCACTTAGCATGTCTCTTGTTGAGTTTGCCTTGACTTTTCAAATATTTAAGAGACTCATGATCACTATGGATCACAAATTCCTTAGGTAAAAGACAATGTTGCAAAGTTTACAATACTCTAACAAGTGCATACAACTCTTTATCATAAGTAGAAAATTTTAAACACGCACCCTTCAATTTCTCACTAAAATAAGCAATAGGATGTTTATCTTGAATCAAAACCCCTCAGTGCCTACATTAGATGCATCACATTCTAATTAAAAAGAAGCATTAAAATTAGACAATGCAAGAATAGGTGTATTAGACAATTTATCCTTCAATGTTTGGAAAGCAAATTTATGTTCTTACTTCCAGTAGAAGCTCACCGTTTCTTTATCAATTCATTCAAAGAAGAAGAAATTGTACAAAAGTCCTTTACAAATCTCCTATAAAAGCTTGCTAAACCATAGATGCTTCTAACATCCTTCACACTTTTTGGAGTTGGCCACTTCTGCATGGCTTTCACCTTCTCTTGATCCACTTGGACTCCTTGAGCACCTACTAAAAAACCTAGAAACACAACTTGTGAAGTGCAAAAGGTACATTTATCAATAGCTCCATATAATGTTTCCTTCCTAAGCACATCAAAGACACTTTTAACATGCATCAAATGATCATTTAAATTTGCACTATAAATGGTCATCAAAATACACTACCATTAACTTGCCTATAAAGTGTCTAAGCAAATGATTCATAAACCTCATAAAGGTAATAGGTGCATTAGTCAATCCAAAAGGCATAACTAACCATTCATAAAGTCCAAATTTATTTTTGAAAGTCGTTTTCTATTCATCCCCTTCCTTCATCCTTATTTGATGATAATCACTCTTATTATCAATTTTAGAAAAGATAGTGGAACCATGCAATTCATCTTAAACATCATTAAGTATAGAGATAGGGTGTCTATAGCTTATGGTGATTTTTATTTCCCTACAATCATTACACATCCTCCATGTTCCCTCCTTCTTAGGCACAAGAATAATTGGCATGGCACAAGGACTCATGCTCTCACAAATCCACCCTTTTTCAAGTAGCTTTTCCACTTGTGTTTGAATCTCCTTTGCCTCCATGAGTGAAGTCTTATATGCTGGCCTATTAGGTAATGAACAACCTAGAATTAAATCAATTTTGTGCTCTATGCCTCTTAAGGAGGCAATCCATTAGGAATTTCTTTTGGAAAAACATCTTCATATTCCTCCAAAAGCGATTGATGACTATAGGCAATTTTTCTCTTCCTTTTCAACATGCAAACAAAGAGAGTTAGGAACCATATAACAAAAAGGTTGTCTTACTAATAACACTCTCTTGACTTCTTTTACTCTCAAGAACAAACTCTCTTTGGCCTCATGAATTTTTTTGCTCTCAACTCTTTTGTCTTCTCATTTCTCTCTTTTTTTCCACTAATTTTTCTCTTAGATAGCTCACGGCTTTTGCCTTTTCTATTGCTATCAAGTGCAGTATTTTTTTTTAAGCTCTTGAACTCTATTTTCTTTCATCCTCACTTTATCCTCACACACTTGTTTAAGACTCAAAGGTCTCAAAATAATTTTATTGCCTAAGTGCTCAAACTAAAAAGTGTTCTCCATGCCATTGTGTATAACTTTCCTATCAAATTTCCAAGTCCTTTAGATGAGAATATGTCCAGCCTCCATAGGTACAATGTCACAAAGAAATTCATCCTTATAAGAGTTAATAGAAAAAGGAATGAGCACTTGAGAATTTACCACCACTTCTCCACTCTCACAAAGTCATTGGAGCTTGTATGGCCTAGGATAACTTGTGGTTGGCAAGTGTAATTTTTCTACAAGCCTTGTACTAGCTACATTGGTGCAGCTGCCTCCATCAATTATAAGAGAGCACACCTTGTCTCCAACTAAGCACCTTGTGTGAAAAATATTTTCTCTTTGACAATGCAAAAATTGCTCGACATTCTCCTCACCATCAAGAGATCACCCTCAACAGCTTCCACAAATGTAAGCTCTTCTTCTTTTCACTTGAAGAGCTAGTTGAGGCACTTGAAGACTCACTCTCTATGCCTCCATTCTCAAGCAAAATCATTGTTCTCTTGTTGGGACATTGTGAAGCAATATGGCTCTTACCAAGGCACTTAAAGCACTTGATATTGCTTGATTTTGTTGAAGGAGGGTCCATAATTTTTTTTTCTTGAGCTCTCCACCTTTTCTTTATTTTTCACTTTAGAAACCTCCCTTCTAGGCTTATCCTTCCAACTGAAATTTTCAGCCCTATTATTTTTGGAAGATTTCTTCCTTTTGAGTTGTTGCTCCACTCTTTGAGCTTTGTGGACTAGCTCCTCAATTGTGCCATAGGAAAGTAGCTCCAACACTTCTTGAATGTCTCTATTCAAGCCATGAAGGAACCTAGCCATGGTTTCTTTTTGGCTGTCCACAATTTCAGCCCTCATCATCATCAATTCCATCTCATTATAGCAGTCATCAACACTTTTGTAGCCTTGGAATAGTCTTTGGAGCTTGTTGTGGACTTCTCTTGAGTAATAAGTGGGAACAAATCTTTCTCTCAAGCACTCCTTCAAGTCATTCCAGCAATTGATTCTTGGCCTGCTCAACCTCTCTATGTCAATTTTAATTTGGTTCCACCATACCAAAGCATAGCCACCAAATTTTAGAGTTGCTAGAATCACTTTCTTCTCTTCATCAAAGTGTTGGCATGAGAAAAATTGCTCTACTTTCATCTCCCACTCAAAGTAAATTTTTGGATCATAAGTGTCAAGGAACTTTGGAATTTTAATTTTCACTCCACTCAATCCTCCATTCCTCTCTTCTCTCTCATCTTTCCTAAACCTCCAATCTTCCTCCTCTCTATTTTGTCTCCTATGATTTTGTCTGCTATTATTTTGCCTCCTATTTTTGTGTTCTCTCCACTCCTCCCTCTCATTCCCCTCCTCTTCATAATTTCCTCTATGAGAGGATGCATATTCATTGATCCTGCTATCCTCATAAGCCTCTCCATCCACATTACCAATTGGATTACTCCTTCGTTGTAACTCCTCAAATCTTCACTCCATTTTGGTTTTTAATTCCTCCATTTGTTTTGCAATAGCCTTCATCAACCTAGAGGTCTTAGGTGACAAAGCTTCTTCATCCCTTGAGCTCATCCTTCAAAATAAATGGTTAGCAAAACCACAAGTATATAGGAATTCTCACCACTATCTAAGTGTTTGCCACTCACACTCTTGTTTGCACACTTTATCTAGGCTTTTTCTCTAAAGTTCTCTCTTGCCTTTTTCCACTCTTCTTCCTCTATAGCTCTTAAGCAAAAACTCCTAATCCAATCAAGGTTCTTTACTAAAGTGTAATAGGAAACAATTCTAAGCTAGACTCAAGAATCCAAGAACAAGAAAACTCTAAGACAAAAATTTGGAATTTTTTTAGAGACAAGCAACAAAAGCTAAAAATTTAAGGATAGCACAAACTCAAATTGAAATTCAGTGAGACAACTCAAGGATAGTTGCTACATCAAAACTGCACAAAGGAGATACACTAAGCAAATTCAAGAGTTAGAAGCCAAATTTCACCACATTTGCATGTCATACAAGTTCATTCAATTTTGTGGTTCAAAGGAAACTTGAACTTGTAAATTTTGTAACTTTTCTTTGTTTCTAAACTCTGTTTTTATTCTGTTTTTCCAGCCACCAATTCAATATTTTCATTCGCTGCACCTAATTGCTTTCCTTTTGCCTTTTCTTGTTTCTTTCACAATATTTTTATATGCTTTTGTACAAGTTCAAAAATACCTAAAGAAATGTGATGAATCACGAAGAATCAATATATAACAATTGTAAAATTTGTTTCTAGCAACTCAAATCAGATTTAGAAATGAGATTAGAATCAAAACAAGAGGTTATGCAACACACAAACAACTACTAACACAAGTTGACAAGAATCAAAACTAGAAAATTATCAAGAACAAGGAAGAACATGAGATGAACAAGAAATTTCTAAAACTAAAAGTTAATCACTAGGAAAGGTGTAGGAACACAAGACAAGACTCAATCCACCAAGACTTTAAAGAACTTTAATAAAACTAGAAGTAGATCTAAGAATTAGTGATTTTCAGTTTTACCTTTGGAGTAGATCTAGAAATTGAAATTGAGGAAGAATTTCACAAGGATTAGGCTCTAGATACCACATGATGTATGCCTAACCTCATTAGACATTGATTTTCCCAATCTACCTTCCAACGAAACTCAATCTTCAAGAAAACTTCAAGAACTCAATCTCTTACTCAAGATTTTGGAGCAAGAGTGGCGTGAATGAGGTCCAAAGAAAGAAAGCAATGGATAATGGAATTAGACAAGGAATAAAGATGGATGATGCCATGGAGAATTTCTCCAATGAGTCTAGGAAGAATCACCACAATAGCCTTGAGAATCCATTGATAAGATCCAAGAAGTTCTTACACAAGAACAAGAGAGAAACTCTCACAAGAAAATTCAGATTTCTTATTGATTTAACCAAAAGCGTGTACAATATGTTTGGGCTAGCCTTACATAACCACGGTCCTAAAGCTTGTCTTGAAAGCTACCTAAGCTAAAAAAATGTAAGCTAAATGCAAGTGGAATGAAATGGCAAATGAAATGGATCTTGAGGTGCTAGCTAATGAAGCTTGAGGTGCAAGTGATGGAGTGCCTTTAGTTAAATATTTTTTATATCATTCTTAGCTTATTTGACTTCTCTTGGACCTTTATT
>QARZ01041010.1:77171-90516 GCA_013407115.1 Glycine latifolia
GTTGATTTTCATCCTTGTAAATTCCTTTAAATCTCAATTCTTTGTTTGTACCCCTCTTTTAACTTGTTGACTTGCTCCCCATTGCCCCTCTTTTCTCTTAAGTTTTAGCCTAAATATCCTTTTCTTATCCACCTTTACCTAAGCCATTCATTACAAACCTATAAAGTCCTATTGATCTTTTGATGCATGTGTATTTCAAGTTGAATGAACTAGAGTCTTGTCAATACTTGGATGTGCTAGTTACATGTGGTGTTTGAGTGTAAACACAAAGCCATACACATTAGATGAGGTTGAGTGTTGCCCTTTGAGAGATTTCTATCACCTTGGTACATTCTTAATTCTAAACTTGACTACTTTCTCACTTTGCACTTTGTGATCATGTTTTCATGGATTGTTTGTTACCTTAATATCATTCTCCCGATTTTCATCTTTCTCACTTTTGTGTATTGTTATGATTCATTGAAAAATATGTGTGCCTTGTTCATACTTTTATTTTAAATTTTTGATTTACTTTAGTTTGAAATTTTCTCTTAGTCTTTCTTTTAGTTTTGCCCAGAAGTACAAATGTTTAAGTGTGGGGTATTTTGATGGAGTGCCTTTAGTTAAATATTTTTTATATCATTCTTAGCTTATTTGACTTCTCTTGGACCTTTATTTTCCTATTCTAATTTAGTTTTTGTCTTAGGCAAGTAAGTGGGCTTAATTGCTAATTGTTGCGTATTTTCGGATTTTTGCTCACTTGACATATCTGACTTGTGCAGGGCCTATAGAGTGCTACAGAACTCCGAATGGAGCGTTCTAGGAGTCCCTGGAAATATAACAAAAATATCTACAAGTTTGCTAGAAATAGCCCAAGTCCAATTCTGTCATTTGGAGGGTCATTTTAAGCTTCAAAATCGGAACCTCTGCACTTGCAATTTTGGGCTGCGAATTTGATTTTATGGTTGTAAATAGCAAATAACTAGAATTGTTGGGTTTGTTTATGGCCCATTTTAAACTCCAGACCTTGTCACTACATATTAGTGACTTTAGTGAAACTTGGACAACACTTTACATTTTGCACAAAAACAAGTTTATTATTTCTTTTCTTTAGTTTTTAGAATCAAAAGCTTGTTCTTCATGGCTGAGTCAGCCACGCGCAAACTACAGTTTTTACAAGTTTATATAGGTGCTAAAAATCACATGCAAGTGCGCCTAAAATTATTTAAACAATTGCCACTAAAGGCCTATTTATTACCACTACAAGTGCTGGAATTAAATTCAGCTTGAGAGTACAAAATCCAGCCCTTGTTCTTCTTGAGTTGGTGTGCTTCTTCATGCTTGTCTAAAAGGTGCAAGTTAGATTTGATGTGCTCTTGAAAGGCTTGAGTTCTAGCTCTTGTCATGGGACCCCTACAGCTAACCAAGCAAAGCTCTTCAAGTTCTCCTCCTTGGCCTTGAGCTTGTGATGGACGTCCATCACTATGGTACATTCTTAATTTTGACTTAAGTACTGTTCCACTTTCCATTTTGTGTTCATGTGTTCATGGATTTCTTGTTACCTTGGTACCAATCTTCCATTTTCCATCTTTCTCACGTTTGTTCATTGTTAGGATTCATTGAAAAATATGTGTGCCTTGTTCATACAATTCTTTTACTTTGTGGTTTTACTTTTGTTTGTTATTTTTTTCTTTTGAAATCGGATTTGCTCCTTAGGTTTGATAAGCAAAGAATACATCCATGGTTGCATTATTAATCATGCCTACAGTGAATGGAAATAGAATCAATCTTTAAAGAAGTAATGCTAGAGCTGTATTAAAAAATTCCCAATTCTTCTTTTCGACTATAGTCTCCAAATAATCTTTTAGGAAAGTTTTATTAACCCCTTGGATTACTCCTCTACTTTCAAAATTAGTTTGACCCATTGGTAGGCTAATCAACTCAACTACTTTTCTCCTAGATACATAACTCCCTTTATATAGATACATCCCAGCATTTTCCTTAGTTGGAAACTTCAACATGATTTCATACTCCTCTATTGTTGGTACAAGGTCCAAAGCAAGTAGCTCAAAACATCTCAGGTCCAAATTCCAAAATTGAGCTAAAGCACTCAGTATCGAAGCTTCAATGGGGATCAACAATAAATCCATAATCAAACCATATTTCTTCTCAAAACTCATGCATGCTTCCTTGGTCGTCTTTCTACGAATCTGATTTATTCTTTGAAAGTCATTTTTTAGCACATCGATTATGATGTTCTTTCTAGGCCTTGGTGTATTGCTAGTAGGATTTTGAATCTCCTCCATGTTAAACACTACCAAGCCTATGTATTCTAAAACTAGAAAGTGAGATGAGAGATATACAAACATGGATGTAATGTACATGGTGCTAATATGCATGCATGATTTTCACTTGAATGAAATGATGACTTCTATTTATTTATAAATATGCATGCACAAAAATGATGAGGTGCAACATGATGCATGGGATAATAATTTTTTTACGTATGTATGAAATAAAGAAACTAGATGCCTAGTTAATTATGAATGCATGAGGTGCATAGGAATAAAAGGATAAAGAAAAGTACTTCCATTGTGACCTATCAAGGTAAAAACCTATGGTAAGGTATTCATTAAGGTCATGGCCCTGAACTTTGGTGGTCACTAAGTTCAACTATTAGTTAACGATTTCCAAGGTGGATCTATATTCTTAAGGATTTAGATGGTCCACACATTGCCTTTATCAGATAGACAAAGACCCAGCCCATGATTCAACCACAAGAAGGAATGATATCCATTCAATATGATTGTCTCATGATACTGGTAACAATCTAAGTGGTAACCCAACAACTGTGAAGTGGAAATCAAGCCGCTAAATACCAGTCATTGAGCATCCTTCTACTTCCTAGGCTGGCACAGGCTCGGGTATAAAGCCACAAAAGTGTGTGAAGTAAGTGACAATGAGGTATCTGAGGGAACATACAAACCTTTGATCCTAAGAACACCCAAATCTACACAAAAAAGAAACAAACAAGTATATACATAGTAATAGTCTTCTATCCTAAAGTTTAGACAAAGCTAAAATAAAAACAGAATATCTATAAAAGAACACAATATACAAGAAAAAGAGAATAGGGGTAAAAAATATATTTAAAATAAATATAATTTTGGGCAATCAATCATATAAGGCTTGACTCTCTTAAAGTCCCCAGTGAAGTCACCATCTATCGCAATCGAGGTCACGAAGGGGACGACGTAAAATAAAAAAATGGAGTGCCACCAATATTTTATTTTGAGAGAAAAACATTGGAAAACCCTTTTTAAAATAATCTTTGGAATCAAAGATAGGTTCAGGAGTCGATTACATGTAAGGAAGGTGTTAGCACCTTATAATGCCCATTAAAGAAAATGGCACCTTTAATTATTTGCACAAAATCATGTAGCTTTATAAATGTTTACATTACCACAAAATATTTTTTATTTTTATTATTTTTATATAAAGCAAATGGGTATTTGAAAGGTAGAATTGCTACTCAGTTAATATCACGAACCATTGCACGAGTGAATTTTTTATTTATTTATTTAAAATACAATAAAAATAATTTTTCTTAAAGATATTAACAAAAGATTACTCTATGCGCAAATATTATATAGCAAATGACTATTCTATACTTTTTTTTATTTAAGCAACATCATAAAGTAGAATTGTTACTTAATTAATGTCATAAACCATTGCATGAGTTCAATTATTTTTCTCACACATATTTTTTTAAAGATAATCTTATTAAAAGACTGAAATCAAATTTTTAGTATCGAAATCAATTTTTTTGCACAAGGGGTTATTCTATAAACACTTATGATAAGTAATATCAAAGGTAGAACGACTAAATCAATTTTTCATCCCCTATATGAGAGCTAGTGGGTCTCCTTTTATAGACCAATAGTAATTTGATCTCCAAGTAGCCAATTGATTCCACTATACGACGATCTCCTTGTTTTTAGGCTTACATCTTCATGACCTTATCTTTTAGTAACTACTTTATTTTTTCTCAGTTGAAATATCTCGAATATCCTCTGATGACCCAATCTTCTTGTAACCTCCACATTTTCTATCTCTTTTTTTCTTTCTTCCAAAAATATTTTAAATACTTTTTATTTAAAAGATAAAAATAACCCGAATAAAATTGGGTATTCAAATGGTGAAATGAATCCAAGTGTATATCAAATTCATTATTGAATGAATGGAATACTTAATTAAATGAAATTAAAAAGGCTTAATTCAATAATTTGAAAGGATTTATTTTTTGATATATATACTTTCAAATCTTGTTTATGTACCTTCGCTGAGCCAATGAGTTCATCCATATATAGAAAGATTATTTAGATCTTTGACTTCTTGTATGGCAGTGACTTTTAGTCTATAGATTTTTGGTAGACTTCACAAAACTGAAGAGGTTTCAACTTATGATTTTCAAATAAGCCTCACTTGCTGATAATATTCAGACGTTTTTCACTCATGTGGCCTAGATGCTAATGCCACAAAGAATTATCAAACGAGACATTGGATGCATGGCTTCTAGATTATGATATAGCATAGATAGAGCCTGTCACATTGGACCCTTGAAGGATGTATAAATTTCTTTGCTTGGTTCCCTGCACTACCACAAACTTCCATTTCTCTTTGATCTGCATAACTCCACCTTCAACCCAGCAAGAAAAACCTTTACAATCCATGGAACCCACAAATACAAGATTTTTCTTAAGCTATGGAACATAACAAACTTTGGTTAAGGTTCTAACAACACCATCATGATTTCTGATTTGTACAAAAATTATTCTGGCAGACTTACAAGGAGCATCATTACCCATGAGGAAGTTACCAATCATTAATTAATCATATTCAATATTCATTCAACTAGTGCCCTAAGACATTAGGTGTCTGAAATTAAAATATAACAAATAACTTGTTAATTACTATGATAATCGCAGGTCAAATATGAAAGAAAAGGGCCTTGAAGCCCGAAGGCATGTGAGAAAAACAATTTTTAAAGCGAAAACACACATACCACACAAGAATCATTCTTTAGGACATAGATGTTACCTTGTTTATATTCAAAATTTGATGATCAAGGATAGGCTTGAAGATAAAAGCCCTCTAACGTTGATCCACACCACTTCTTGTCAAGACTCAAGAACACTTCTTGAAGGCTACCAACAAACACCAAAGGAGGCAGGCTAGGCACACCAATGGAGAGGAAGAAGGTTATGTTTTAAAGTGTTTTTACTTATCTAAGAGGCTCACCAATAGATGATATTGGTGGCTGAATTTTCAGCCAACACTCACACAAAGGGGCACGTGAAAATAGAGGAAAGTAGATTAGGGTTTTTCCTCTCAAATTATTAGAGAACTATGATCACAATAGCACACTTTATAGAAGAGTTTGAGTCATATTTTTAACCAAAAAATCTGATCATGAAGCATCCCACACATGAAGATAAGATAGAGTTGTTGCATTTCAAAATTTCCAACAACCTCCTATCTTATCTTCCTAAGACCAAGTCAATTACTTGAGATTTAATTTTGCCAAAAGATAATCATATATCACCCGTGTATAAGCCCATAATCAGCCCTCAAAATTCTTCCTAAAATCTAGGACATGATCATGATAAGATTCTAGTTGAATTCAAATTCAAATCTAGCTCTTATCTTCTCCTTTTGATATGAAACTAACTACTATAGTTAATTCATATTTAAATTCAAAATTTAGATTATCAAATTTAAATATTAGATAATTAATTTAACTATTTAAATTAATTAATAATGCCTTGGACTATCCAAGCTCATTAACTCCATTCATGCGCCCCTCTCTCTTTAAGATAAGTATCCAAACTCTTTCTTGGGCCAACAACCATTATTAGGCCCAAAACCTTTAATGCTATAATGTCATGACAATAAAGTGTTAGTGTGTGACCCATTAGGCCCAACATAGCTACTGACATAAATGAGTTTGGGCCCAACAAGGCCACTACTCATTTAATGACAACACAGAGCACTAGCAATGCTTTGTTGTCCCAGAACTAGTTAGGTAAATGACAAGATCATCCTATTAAATCTATTTGGTTTCCGTATGTATTTTCTTTTGTCTCGATTACCTTCCCCTAAAACCTAGGGTAAGGAAACGTATCATCCCTTGCGGAAATAAAATAAAGAACAATTATTTACTAAATTTGATAACATGATGGATTGGATCTTGGACATACATATTTATCCCCAACAATCTCCCACTTGTACTAGAGCCAATCACTCATGTATTCCATTACTAATTCCAACTTATGCTCATCAAACTACTTTAGTTTTTAATTTTGAGTCTCCATAAATGAGGTGCGATCTTTAGTTCTTAAGTATTTAAGAATGGTCTTACCCACTTTCAATGCTCCCCACCAAGACTTTCTTGATATCAACTTGTTACACCTAATAAATGATATTAGAACATCCAAAAATCATGTCATATACAATAGCTCCCACTATGCTAGCATATGGAACTCTAATTATGTACTCTCTCACTTCATGAGTTTTAGGACAATCCTCCATACTGAGAGTAACTCCAATTCCTATTGGCAAATAGTCACTTTTGGAGTTTCCATGTTGTACCTCTTTAGGATGGTATCAATGTACCTAGATTGGGAGATTCCAAGCAACCTTTTAAATCTATCTCTATAAAACTTTATTCCTAGAATATAGGTTGCCTCTCCTAAATCTTTCATGGAGAACTGTTTTGATAGCCAAATTTTTGTACTTTGCATTGTTGGTATATCATTTCCAATGAGTAATATATCATCCACATATAGCACTATGAAAATGATTGCACTCCCACTAACGTTTTGACTTGATAAGGTTCTTCCTCACATTAAAGTCAATATTCCAACTATTGGAAGCTTTTTTAAATCCATAAATGGATCGTTTACAACTTGCAAACTCTATTATGATCAGACAAGGATGTGAATCCCTTAGGTTATGCCATATACATACCCTCTTTTAGCTCACCATTAAGGAAAGTCATTTTCACATCCATTTTCCATATTTCATTATCATAGTATGTTGTTATAGCAAGAAGAATCAAAATTGATTTGATCATTGTCACAAGAGAAAATTTTTGTCATAATCTATACCTTCCTTTTGACAATATCCCTTGGTAACAATGCGAGCTTAATAGGTCTCGACCTTCCCATTTGCTCCAATCTTTTTACTGTGAACCCTTTTACAACCAATCGGTTTTATATCCTTTGAAGCTTCAACTAAAGTCCATACTTTGTTGATCTTATTGATTCCATTTTGGATTCCATAGCTTCTTGCCATTTCTTACAATCCAAGTTTCATATAGCCTCTTCATAGCTTCTCGGATCATCATCATCATGATCAAACTCCGTTGATGTGTCATCTAGGACCATCAAATTTAATCTATCAGGTGCATAGTGTACTCGAGTAGATTTTCTAGAAGGCATATGCATTGGGTTCATAGGTTGCTGAATTGGCTCTAAGATTGGTTCATTAACCTGATCTTGAACTATAGCTAGCTCTTGAACCACAATTGTTCGAGGTGATGACCTTTGTGGTAACTGATAAGCATTTGTCGTATCGCTTCAAAACAATTAAACTACGCTAATTCTGTAGCACAAGATTAACCTAGGTCGACTCAAAGACACAATCAATATGGTTCCAACTTCAATTCACTAATAAATAAAAGGGGGATTTTTGTCGAACAGTTTGCATGCGCTAAATGAAAATTGCAAAAACACAAACTACAATTAAAAATCAATGCAGAAACTAATAGAATTGATAACAAGTAATGTAAAACAGATTAAAGAGCATCAATCCAATTCACCAAACCAAGCTATTCGAATCATCATCTTTCTCAGAAATTTATCCTATTGTGAAAGTTCATTCAATTTCATTAGAAGCAGTTCAATCGAGTTAACCCCTAGATTAATTGAAACCACAACCCTAATTGAAATATCATCCAATTAATCTGTGATTTATATTCGAAATTAGGAAATGAATCCATAATCTAATCCACTTTCAATCCTAAACACATTCATAATCATGAAAACAGAATAGCAATTGAAGAAGAAAGTGAACATTCACACAGAATTCGAAATACTAAACTAGAACTCAAATTCTTCTCTTGCTTGGGTTGGATCCTTGGATTGATTGATTATTTAGCCTTCCATGATCATCATCAGTGAAAGCCCCATTAAATAAGTGCATGAAAATGGAAGAAGGGAAAACAAAAATGAAGAATAATGAAGAACAAGGAAGAACAGTTGAGAGAAAAATAAGAGAAAAGGTTTTGATTCTAAAAACTTAAAAAGAGAAATGTAAAACTGTTTTTGCAAAATGAAAACGTAATGTAATAATTCCTCCTAATGTCACTAATATATAGTGACTAAGTCTGAAGAAAAGAATGGGCCATGAAAACCCATCAATTCTAATTATTTATGTTATTTACACCAATAAAAGTCCAACTCGCAGCCCAAAAATACAAGTGCAGTGGTTCTGACTTCAAAGCCTAAAATGACCCTCCAAATGGCAGAATTGGCCTCGGCTTATTTCTGGAAAACTTGTAGACCTTTTTGTTATCTTTCCAAGGACTATAAGAACGCTCAATTCAGAGTTCTTTAGAGCTCTGTAGGTTCTGTACAAGGCAGATATGTCAAGTGAGCATAAAATCCAAAAATACGCTACAATTAGCAATTAAGCCCACTAACTTGCCTAAGACAAAAACTGAATTAGAATGGGAAAATAAAAGTCCAAGAGAAGTCAAATAAGCTAAGAATGATAGAAAAATATTTAACTAAAGGCACTCCATCAGTAACTTTAGAACATTAAAGAAAGGTATCTCAATTTCCATTTCATAGTCCTGAGTTGTTTCATTGGTTAATTAAGTTTCATCAAGCTTAATTTATTTACCATGACTTCCTCCTTCAAGGAATTTCCTTTATAAAAATATAACTCTTCTTGCCACAAATATTTAATGGTTAGAAGGTTGGTGTAAACAATATCCCATAATTTCTTTGAGATACCCATTGAATCTACATTTCTCAAACCTTGCCTCAAGTTTTTCTATTCACAATCTCTTAATGTAAGTGGGATAATCCCAAGCCTTTTTGTGTTTGAGATTCATTCTAGCCCTCTCCATATCACATATGGAGTTGTAGATACTGATTTTGTAGAAACATTATTTGGCAAATAAGTTACTACTTCTAAAGCATATATGCATATAAGCTTACTAGAATATCATAGGTAACTTGATTCTCATATTCAATTAGCATATCAAGCATCTTATGCATGAGAACAATTCTTAGGTAGCGATACTAATCGTCATAATTGGATCCAACCAATTTCGTATCAATATTTCTTTAAGTGGGAAATTCCTTAAAACTATGAATGAGTAACTCGGTTATTAAGTTGTTTCTCAAACATATTCTAAGGAAAAATATATATTTTTCTAAGACAGGATGTATCACATATACTTTGATAAAAATAATCATACCAAATAGGTACCTGGTTGTCAGGTTAATCCTATTGGTATCTACAAATTAAATTGCATACTCCCCCGGGTAGTTCGGATGTTTAGTATAAAAAATAACTTTGAAATTTACATCTCATGCTATATTAATTAATTATATGTCCCCTAGTTGTTAGGTCGTTTCCTATTATTAATTAAATAAATAACTTGCATCACATGCTTTTATTTTAAGCTACAAGTCTCCTGGTTGTTAGGTTGTTCCTTGTAATAAAAATAATTTTCATCCCATGTCCAAATTTATTTTCAAATTACAAGTCTCTTGTTAGTCAAGTCATTCATTGTAATAAAATAAATCAAAATAGTTTGCATCATATGCTCCAATTTATTTTTTAAAACCATAAGTTCCTTGATATTCATGTCATTCCTTTTAATTTAAAAAATTAATATATAAAATAAATTGGATAATATATCACCATATAATAAAACACATGTCACCATATGTATTGCCATAAAGACTATAAACAACATGTGGAGAAACAAAATTTTGCTCATAAAATAATATTTTTATAGTCATTGAACAGATACAACATGAATTAAATAATTTTTATTTGAAATTTTATTTCTATATTAGTTGTTTGGGATAGAATTAATTTTTGTTGTCAACTACTTTGACAAGCGGAAAAAAGAAAAATAAATTTTTTTTTGGTGCTTCTGTTATGAGAGAATAATAAGAGAAGATAACTGTGTGTTTTTCAATGTGGAGTCTAAGGCTCTTCTTATAGCACACGTAGGAAATTTCTTTTCCTAAAAAATCAGAAAAAAAAACTCATAGTGCATCCTCTCTCTTGTTTCTATCTAATAGTTATTTAAAATTTTACACCAATATGTCTTTTATTTTTATCTTCTAGCTATTAGCATATTTAAATTTAAAAACAAAATCCATTTTTGTTTCTGTCTGCTAGCTATTAGCATATTTAAATTTTAAACAATTTTTTTATATGCTAGCTATTAGAATATTTAAATTTAAAACAATTTTTTTTTGTTTCTATTTGTCAACTATTAGCATATTTAAATATAAAAAACCAAATCCATTTTTGTTTCCATTTGCCAACTATTAGCATTGTACTCACCAAAATTTGAAGGCACCGCATGTCAGGATGGACGGGGCCAAGATAGGCTCTAGATCTTGGACTTTGGACACTAAGTTCCCTTTGTTAGGAGGCAAAGAGGGGGGGACCTACAAAACAAAGGACTCTGATGCTCAAGTAAATATGTGAATTAGTGGAGAAAATGAGTGAATAAAAAGGGTGAGATGAACTACGCTAATTCTGTAGCACAGGATTAACCTAGGTCGACTCAGAGACATGATCAATATGGTTCCAACTTCAATTCAATAGTAAATAATAGGGGAATTTTTATCAAACAGTTTGCATGCGATAAACAAAAATTGTGAAAACACAAACTACAATTGAAGAAACTAACATAATTGATTAAAGATATTGTAAAATAGATTAAAGAACATCAATCCAATTCACCAAACCAAGCAATGCGAATTATCACAGTCCTCAGATAATGATCTTGTTATGAGAGTTCAGTCAATTTCATTAGAAGTAGTTCAATCGAATTAACTAACCCCTAAATTAATTGAAACCACAAACCTAATTGAATTATCATCCAAATAATCTGCGATTAAAATTTGAAATTAGGAAATTAATCCATAACCTAATTCGTCTTCAATCCTAAACACATTCATAATCATGAAAATCAAATAGAGGATTGAAGAAGAAAGTGAACATTCACACAAAAATTAAAATACCAAACTAGAACTCAAATTCTCCTTGCTTGGATTGGATCCTTGGATTGATTGATATTTTAGCCTTCCATGATCATCATCAATGGAAGCCCCACGAAATTAGTGCAAGAAAATGGAAGAACATAAATGAAAATGAAGAACAATGAAGAACAGTTGAGAGAAAATAAGAGAAAGGGTTTTAATTCTGAAAACTTCTAAAAGTCACTACAAAATATCTTTTTGCTAAAATGAAGTGTAAAAATTCAAATAAATAAAATCACTAAAATATAGTTACTGATTCAATAGGAAAGGATTGGCCATGATTAGGCCCATCTAATCTAACTAATTACTAATTATACCAATTCGCAGTCCAAAATTCAAGTGCAGTGGTTCTGAGTTCCAAGCCTAAAATGACCCTCAAAATGACAGAATTGGCCTCGGCTTATCTCTGACAAAATTGTATATCTTTTTCTTATCTTTCCAGAGACTACTCATATGCACCATTTGGAGTTCTGTAGAGATCTCTAGGTCCTACACAAGGAAGATAGGTCAAATAAGCAAAAAATCCAAAAATAAGAACCAATTATCAATTAATTAAGTCCACTTGTTTGCCTAAGGCAAAAACTAAATTAGAATGAGAAAATAAAAGTCCAAGAGAAGTCAAATAAGCTAAGAAGAATAGAAAATATTAAACTAAAAATACTCAATCAGACGTGCATGTTGGGATGCCACGTCACTTGTCACGTGTATTTTTTGGGCCCTAGATAATACATAATCCCCCTAAACTCTAAGCCAACTTGCGGGCGAAAGAGATTGTCTTGTGTTGAGGGAGATTGTTCGATGTCGAGGGAGATTGTCTAGTGTCAAGGCTAGTAGCCTTGACAAGTAAGAGGGTGGCTAATTTGCCGAGCCCCTGAACATGGACAAATGTTGTCAAGTGTCGATGGTGATAATCTTGAAATATGCGAGAGTTGTAGGTTTCTTAAGCCGCCAGACTGAACAAGTATTGTCTGGGCTATTGCTATTAAATTTTCCAGGGGGGCATGCTTCTTACTATGCAACAAGGTCGGACATGTCAGGCAAGTGGAGTACCCATATTGGACAACTTTTCCCTTATCGGACTGTTGGAGAATGCATTGAAGGCAAGCGTTTCATTTGTCCTTTGCCACAGGCGAGTGCGGCACACGCACACTACCATTGCATATGTGTCCTTTACCAAGGCTACCAGACTCATCATCTGGCTGTCACTGACTAGCTAATGTAGCCAAGGTTATGTGGTGGATCTGACTAGTTGCATAATTTGAGCTGAAGTGATAGACAAGAGTGTCGAAGCTATCAATGAAGTATGGATGGAGTCTCCCATACCATGTCAGCGCTAATCCTTTGAGGGAGGTCGGAAAGATGCATTAGAAGATTGTGTAGTCATTGGTGTAGAGGATTGGTTGCCTAGGTGATTGATGATTCACTTTTTACCTATATTTCCTCATCTTTCTGTACTCATTTTAATCCCTAATTTGGCTTTAATCGTTTATATTCCGCACTGTTCTCATTTAGGATTTAATTGGACCGATAATTCAGATTTTAGCGAATTTGGATTTTCTAAGTTTAATTATTCCAATTTTTATTTTCAGGGCAGTTTAATAATTAAATGAGCTTGGAATTAATTCGTGGACTTGAAGATTGGATTACGTCGTCAGCATCATTTTTTCCGCACCAGCATTTTATTTTCGTTTTATTTCGCTTTAGTGAATTTTTGGGCCAGAATTGTTAAAAAGGCCCATTTTCGTTTTAGGTTTAGACTAGTATATTTAGGGAACTGTGCCCATGCATTAGAGGAGGCTACATTCACGTTCAGCTGCTCTCCTTAGGGTTTTAGAAGGTTTTCGTTTTTCTGTAGTGACTGTTTTCGTTTCTGTTGGGGATTCTCCGCTTAAGGTTTCTGTTTTCGTTTTTAATTTCAATTTCGTTTCTGTTTCTTTGTTCAGAATACATTTTGCATTTCAATTCCAGTTTCTAATTTTCGTTTCTGTTCTGCTTCTAGTTTATAA
>QARZ01041012.1:0-40211 GCA_013407115.1 Glycine latifolia
AAAAAACAGAGAAGGATAAGTATACGTAAATCTGGGAACGATTGTATTATTTGCTAACAGAAAAGGAAAAAACAGAGAAGGAATGTAATCCTACTGCCACAGAGCTAGGCTCCTACAGAGAGGCTATTTCCCTCTGTCCATAACAGAATTCACAAATCAACGATGACCCCTCTCTCTCCTAATCATTCCCTATATATTCCCAAATCCCTTTCTCACACGTTTGGCAATTCTGTTACAGCCTTTGCCACCTCACCCTTACTATTCTCACCCCTCTCTCTCCTCACATACACTCTCCAAACCTTAGGCCTCCCTTCTAAGTCCAAACTCTTATCCCTGGTCCTATCAGTATGAACTTTAATAATTTTTCTCTATATGTTCCAAGTAATCCATGTTTGGTATATCAACAAGTTTTACATTGGTTGTTGCATACACAATGTCTAACCATGTACGCACTTACACATGCATGCATACATATTTAACAGGAGACCATTGCTGAAATTGTACATGTCCATCATATAGCTCTTGTTAGATTCATACCTCTAGTAAAAACCTGTCTTAGTGTGTATAACTCTCAACTATTTGAAAGACTTGCATTTAAAATATCACAACAAAAGCATTGAAATTGTTTCTTTTAGAAACTATAATCAATTTTCATCATGCCATGTATCTGTCATATTGTCTTTCTCATGGCCAAGAAAAGATGAGGTATACAAGTACGTTCTTGAAAGCATAATAACAGTTGAGATAGAGAGTTACCCTGCCAAAGCAAGTCCCCAGGTAGACAGACAATAAAACAACTTTCCAGCTTCCCAAATATCTAAAATCTTTTCCAGTTTGCTTGTACCACGCAATGCTTTCGATAGCGCTGCCATCAAATAATTTGAAATAGATACAAGCATTTAGTTAATTAATCACAATTGCAGAAATGCAGTTGGATACTTCATTCAAAATCATATCAATGTAAATTTTGTCAATGGTTGATAGGAAAAGGAATAAAATAAGGTTGAATTATAAATTTGGTCTCTACACTTGACATGTTTTTTATTTTAGTCCTTATATGAATAAATTCTAAATTCTGGTTGTCACATGTAAAAAGTTTTGAAATCGCTCCAAGGATCAGAAATTTTGATATAAAAGCATTAGATCTAGAAAAAGAAATAGAAAAAAGAAGAAATCCTTACATTGGAAGACTATCTGAGAATAAAATCCAGCATGTTTAAATGGGACTTCATCCCCTTGAATCATTCATGCCAAACAACAGTCACCACTTAATGACTACAACTAAAAGACAGTTTATGGTTGCTATGAACAATATTTTCTGCTAGGAACCCACAAGAATGCTAAATTAGAGAGTAGGGTGAATAGCTGGGAAAAAAACAACTGAGAAGAATGGAGAAGTATTTTGTTGTTTCTATGACTGAGTCAGAACAAGAACTTCACTTACAAGGGTAAGGTCCTAACAACTTATAAATCTCAATAAATATATTATTCCAATCTGACCAAATCTGCACACATGTCACTTATATAACTTCCTTACCTCCAGACATCCCCTACTAATGTTATAACTAGCTTCCTAAGCAAAAACCCCACCCGTTGGGCTCTTGATGTTTATTCCTTCATGAGGCAATAAGATCATACATTGATTGGAGGAAAAGTCTCAAGCACCAAGTGGACAATATAATACTTCTTGAGTAGTTGTTGGAGCTGAGGTATTTGGTGGGGAAAATCTTAGCAGTTTCATCCTTCACTTCATTTTCGGGCCACATACTTGTGATTGGGGAGTAGAAGGGAATTTTTACATTTTAGGGAAGCAGCCCCACTGACTCATTTTCTCCATGGAGCCGTTGCTGGAGCTTTGCTTCTCCCTTGTAGGCTGCATTCATAACCCCCTACTGTCTGGGCTCTACTTATGCTGAGGAATCCCCCACCAGCCAGACAGTGAAAATCTACGTTTGAGTTTCAGAACTGTTACTTCCCAAAGACTTTCAGTTTTTTCTCAATATCTTGTGCGGAGTTAATAGTTCTTGTAGGTCATCATCTCCCTCAAGTAATGTGGATGTATCCAGCATCACATCTTGGGTCTCAATCCTCCCACAAAATAACACAATATCAGGTCCTCTGAAGTTGCCAGTGTGTATGTGCCACCAAAACCTCAAATTCTTGGATGTATTCCTCTATAATCCCCTTCTGCTGCAATGTTAACAATCTTTATTAGATGTTCCCAAGTCTATAAAATCAAATCTTCACATGAATGCCACTCTGAAACTTTACCATGCGTTTTGTGGTTTTGCTCATCCAAAAATGAACCAGATGCACAGCAGTCCCATCTATACTGATGAAGCCTAATCGCACTTTCTCAAAAAGTCTAGTCTGTTGTATGTCAAAAGAAATTATCTGCCCTTGCAATCCTGATCCGCTAAGGTTTGAAGTAGGCAGTTCTAGTTCTGTATTAGGAAGTTATTCCAACAACAACAAAGCCTTATCCCACTCGGTTAAAGACCAAAGCTTTAAGGATAGTATTTTCCACAAGATCTCTCTTGACAACTTCCTCAAATGTCCTTCTTAGTTTTCCTATCCTTTTCACATGACTAAAAACAATGTAATCTAGTCTTCTCACCGGTCCCTCTTGCATACTTTTTTGTACGTGTCCAAACTACCTTAACCAATTTTTTGTCATATTTTCCTCAATCAATGTTACACCAACTTTTCTCGAATACAATCATTTTATATCTTATCCTTTCTTGTTTGGTCACACATCCCATCACTCTTAACATTTTCATTTTTGCTACTCAGTTTTTCTCATGTTGATTCTTTAAAGCCCAACATTCACTACCATATAGGGTAAAGATGAACATATAACAATACAATAAAACTTGTCTTTAAGTTTGGTAGGTACTTTGCCATCACAAATAACCCTCAACACATTTCTCAATTTTAGTCATACCACTTGTATCATGTGTGCGCATCTCATTAATTTTCACACCATTTCGTGTAATTGATCCCACATATTTAAATTTAAAAACCTGTGGTACAATATCTTCTCCCATTTCTATTTCCAAGACATATTCCGTTTGTCTCTTGCTAAAATTGCAATGCATATACTCCATCTTAGTCTTAAGCAAATTCCAAAGTCTATCTCCAAAGTTCAACTTTAAAAATAACTACTTCCCTTGATTCTTCAATAAAAATATATCATCCACAAAAAGTATGCAATTAGGAATAATCTTTTGTAATGCTATCAAGGATATGTATGATGGGGCTACCACATGTGTGAAAGCTTGTAAAGGAATATCAAGGAATTCCTATCATGGTAGGTGTACACCAAGGTTCGGCGCTTAGTCCTTATTGCTTTGCCTTAGTGATGGATGAACTATCAAAATATATTCAAGAGGAAGTGTCGTGGTGTATGTGTTTTGCAGATGATATTGTACTTATTGATGAGACCAAAGGCGGTGTTAATCGGAAACTTGAATTGTAGAGAAACATTTTGGAGTCTAAAGGATTCACGATAAGTCAGAGTAAGACTGAGTATTTGAAGTGTGAGTTTTCGTTGGTAAAAGATGCTGATCAAGACCTCGTGCATCTACTTGGTCAAGAAGTACCCAAGAAAGATGTTTTTAGATACTTGGAATTAATTTTGCAAAAAGGTGGAGAGATTGATGAGGATGTAAATCATAGAATTAAAGCAGGGTGGATGAAAAGGCGGAGTGCATCTGGGTTTTTGTGTGACTGTAAAATTCCCCTTAAGCTAAAATGAAAATTCTATAGAACAGCTGTAAGACCTACAATGTTATATGGAGCTGAATGTTGACAAACACATAGGCAACATGAGCATAAAATAAGGGTAGTAGAAATGAGGATGTTCAGGTGAATGTGTAGTTATATGAAGTTGGTAAAGATAAGAAATGAGGATATTTGATGAAAGGTAGCAGTAGTACCGGGAAGTGAAAAGATGAGAGAATATAGATTGAGGTGGTCTGGACACATAATGAGACGACCCCTGGATGGTCCCTTAAAAACAAGAGTTTTTTACCAAGAGCTTGTCACAAAGAGAGGTAAACGTAGAGGTAGACCAAAACTTACCTGGAAAAAGGTAATTTAACAAGACTTAATGGAGATAAATATAGATTCGCGGAAGGTGTCTTAGGACATAATGGAGAAAAGCTATAAGCTTGGTGGAGGGTTAAACCCATTATTATCTCTATATTCAAGACGGTCCCTTTTTAGTTCTTTTCCTCTTAACATTTTTCCCCTCCTTCTTTCACCCTTCTTTTCTTTTGTCTTACTTCCCCTTTTTCCTCCCTTTTTTTTTGTTTTTTTTTTCCAACTTCCTTGTATCTATCATTGGATTCATCTACCACCAACCCCAATTAACTTGGGTTAAAGGTGTTGTTGATGTTGATGTTCCTGGTAACTGGTAAGCACAACCAAGACAATTAAACAAGGGTTGAATCAGAGTTACTTAATGCCATCAATTCCTTCCACATTTTTCTTGATCTCGAACAATTGTGATCTATATTTGCTGGTCATCCTCTTCAGAAATTTGAGGGAACAGTAAAGAATTTCGAGCCCTAACTCCAATTTCTCCAACAGGAGATCTGGCAGGTCATACCCAATTGAAAGGAACCCATATGATCACTGGACTAGAGTGTAGGGAAAATAGCTGAGGAAAGAAGATTACTTTTATTTGTTGAAAGTGAGGGAACAAGGAGAGCTCTTACTAGGGTAACACCCTTACAAATGCGAAATCTGCATTAACAAACTATTTATCCAATATAACCAATTTGGTACTTTTTTACATATTTAAACTTCTTTACCTCCCAACTACTGTTTTAACCACCTAACTAATCCCTAGGTTCCTGATTTTTAATTTTTTATTCCATTGGGAATAAACCCCGCAATTCCTACCCTCGACAATCAACATTCTATCAAGGCTGGGCCTCATGTCTAACAGTTTCCACACCAAGCATGAAATATAAATTGATTGGAGAAATTCTTACTGAATCCATTTTAGCAAGAGCAGATTATAACCTACAGTTCTATATCATTTCTTACAATTAAGGAAATATAAAGGAAAACGGAAAACCCATTCAAGATACATAAATCCGACAGAAAACTCACCTTTCTGCAGTTCCTCTGGCGAAAAATTCTGCAATTATAACAAGGCAAATAATGTCAGATGCAGCAAAAGAAATAAATAATAATGCATATTCTATGGAGACACACACCAGAGCTTTCGGGTTTGATAAAATGCATCTGGCCATAAAGTTGGCAACACCATCAACCACATGTTCCTCGCTGATGACCAAGTAACTCTCATCATCAATTCCACTTAATTCCTCAACATTAATAGGATCCACCTCATCTGTAACCCAAACCCACCAACTGGGTTCTTGAGAGTCAATGTTGACCAAAATGTCAGCTGATCGGTGATCAAGCTCTGTCAAATACCAACCAAAAACCAGGAAATTTGTCAATATCCAAGTATTTCAATGCACAAAAGACACACCTTCAACAGCAGGGAAATTTAACTAAATACCAGTGGCCTCCTTGAAAGGAAATTGATTTCCTCCACTAGCAGTTTCCTGTTGCAGGAACTTGAGCCGAGTCAAGTATTCATCAGACCTCATGGTAGCAACTACTCGCTCATTCAACTACAACAAGATATCCCCAAAATATAATCAGTGAAAGGGGAAAACATCATGACAACGCCCAAAACATAATGAAGCCAAACTAATAACCCTTGGAATGAAATTATGGAAATGCATTTTGTTTCGTAAACGAAGGAGAAACAATAGTAGTGCACCCAAAGTGGCAACTTTATGATGTCTGGAGTCTCAGTTCATTTCCAATGCGATCAATATCATATCGAGTAACAATTAGTTTCTTAGACGAAATTAAATATTTTTTTTTTCAAATTAATAAGGAAGGAGTAGCAGTAGCACCTAATTCGAAAAGTATATTTTTTCCCAGAAATTAGCCTTTTTTTTTTTTTCCCTATCGGTACTACCAGTACCAGATACAATGCAGTAACACAAATTCATGCTTGTTTCCTATCGTAGCACATGTTCCAGCTTAAAATCCATGACTAAAATTAATTTAGACCCTCATCACACTCAATTCTATCAAAATTAATAACATCAAAATCAATTTTATCAAACTTTAAAACAATCTGGCCCTTTGAGGCTGCTCATGGTGAAAATCAGCCTCTTTGATACAACTAAAGATTTTTTAAAAATTTCCATTCCAATTATTCAGGAATTACTAGTACCCAAATTTAAAATTAAAAACATTACAAAAAAATCCTTCTATGCTGAAATTGAAATACTAAGGAAAGAAATAAATCAAATTAGAGAAAATAACATTATTAGATAGAACAAGAGAAGAGAAAAGGAGTGAATGGAAAATACATCGGGAGGGCAATTATCGAAGCAGGGTGACTTGGAGAGGTTTTGGAGCAGTTTCAGATTCAAGTCGAGCAAGTTCCTGAGGCGTCGATTTTCTGATTGCAGAGACTCTAAATCTTGGTCGGAGGGGCAGACATCGGCGGCGTCAGGGGCGACGGAATGACTGCGGCGGTGGCGGTAATGGTGGGTGTGTTCGACGGCGGTCCAAGCCACGTCGGCCACCTCGAGCACCGTCTTGGCCACCTCGACGCTTTTCATGGTTTGGTTTTTTGAGGTTTGGGTCTTCGGATTGGGCGAATCTTTTGTTCTCGGAGTCGTGATTAGGGTTTCAGTTTTCGCAGGGAACGAACGAGTTGTGGTCGTTTTCGTTTTCGTTTTCGTGTTGTGGTGGTGAGGGTGGATAATGAACACGAGACGGTTCCGTCGTTTTGATGCAATTAGTAATTTTGTTTGAATTTTCAAATTAAAAATAATAAAATATACTTAAAGTATAAACTTGTACGTTTGTATTTGTAAAGACAAAGTAGTTTTCAAAATTAAAACATATTTTACAAAAACAATTATTTAAATTTCATAACAAAATAATATTAAAAACATGCACGAATAGTTAATGCTTTAAAATATATATCATAATATTTCAATTTATATTTTATTAAAATGCAATAGTTATAAATTTTAGACTTGAATAGTCTCCTAATTTTAAAAATTTGAAATTTTGATTCTTCTATTTTAAAATAAATTAGAGATATTTAGTTTTTGAATCTTTATAAATTAATAATTTTAATCTCTTATTTTAAAATAGAGATATTTAATCATTCATTTTATAAAATTACAGATTTTATAAAGGAAACCAGAATTATATTTAAGTCTAAATTTTATTATTTTGAATGATATGTAAACAAAAATTGAATATTTATATTTAATTAAACTATATATTAATAAATGCCAAATTTACCTATATATCAGTGTTTATAAATGATTATTGATAGATTATTACTTACAAGAATGTTCATGTCATGTGAATAAAATAAAGTCTTATTTACATTATTCAAATTGAAAATGACGTACAAGTACTGGGTTGTAAAATTTCTGTAAAAAAAAAAAAGAAAAATAGTTGTAAAATTTAATACTATAAAATTGCAAGAAAAAAATATATTTTAGCTACACACATGATTTATCTGTCAACAAAAAGGATACACACATGATTTTAAGCATCATCAACAATTCAATACATGAAAAAAGAAAAATGTTTCTGTCAAAAAAAAAAAAGAAAAAAGTTTATTAGATGTTTACTTAAAATCTAATTTATCAATATTCCTTTTATCTAATGTATTTGGTGCACAAGTTAATATATACACTTCTAAGTGTTTTTAATTACCAACAAAATATTAAGTGTTTTTTAAATATTAATGTTATTTTTTCATAAAAAATATATTTTTACTTATTTAACCTATACAATAACAAAAGTTTTATCTGGTTAAGAAAGGCTAAATATCTTAATCACTTGACAACATTTGACCAAGTTAAAGATCAAAATTTTAAAAATAATAATCCATGTAACCCACCCTGCCTAGTAAGATAATTTTTTATGAAAAATAAGAATATTTCTTTTTATGAAAATAACACATTTATTATATTTAAAAAATATTTTTTTTAGTATTTTAAATATTTTAAAGTGTATATTTAATTTCCTTTACTTTTGCACCAAATACACTAGACATATATAAGATAAACAAAAAATTTATCACAAATCTTACCTATCAAAAGTAAAATCACTTTCGTTAAATAAAAAAAAAGAGTAAAAAATCACTTGAATTATTTTATAATTGTAGTTTAAAATTATGTTATACATTTTCTGGCCAAACCATAACATAAAATATACATTCCAACGTAATCAATAATTATAATTATATTGTATTATAAGTATTAATAGTTATACTTCACCTTAACATTTTATATTTATTTATTTATAAATAAATAAATTATTTATCTATAAATAAACATACATTCCAAAGCAATCAATAAAAACATTATAATTCTTAATAGATAAATTATTTTCTTATTGTAGCATATTTTTATCTCACGCTTCATTACATTTTTTAAAGTAATATTTTCATGAAATTTGAAAAATATATAATTCATTTTATATCTAGTAATATATATTTATCAATTTTAATTGTATTTAATTTGACTTTATCATACAATGTCGAGGATATTTTATTATAATATTATGAAAACATTGCCCTCTATGCATTGGAATCAGGCTCTGTTATTGCGGTTGTTCCACTTCTCTTCTATACATTATATATTATTTTTAAAATTTAAAATAATAGTAAAAAAATACTTGGGAAATAAATATTTAAAAGTATAAATATATAGTTGTTAATAAAAATCATTATATTAAGCTTCGATTGTATAGCAATAAGCATCCCATACAAACTTTAATTTTATAGCGATTACAGTCAATTATTATCTTCCAACATAACATTTTTTGGAAGACTTGAAGTTTCCAATGGATTTAATCATTTAAATATACTTCAATGTCTCAGAATGTTGTGCTTAATAACACACTGATCAGCATTAAAAAAAATAATAATAACAACACACTGATGCATTCAGTGTTCCTCTGCAAGAATACGCCTGACTTCATTTGCAAGATCAATGACATGTTTGTCTTTGCATCCTATAGTATGATTAGTTAAAAAGGAAAAAAAGGTTAAAAATATATATAAAATAAAAGGAAATTCAGAGATAATAATTGATATGAGACGTGAACTCGTCAAAGAAACTCACCTATTTCATGAAGAGCCTTTTCAAGGTTGAAAAGATAATCTCTGTTAGGTCCTGCGGGGCCTTTTGCTTGAACTATTTGCCTGTAGGATAAAAAAGAAAGAGTGCAATGACAACAACTGTGAGTGAGTGATGAGTTTAAGGATCAGTTTTGTCTAAACTTATTTGTTGAAATAAGTGTTTATTTTATTAAAATAAGTAACTTTTTTTTTTTTTAATGTGTTTGTCTAAGTTGTTTCTGCTTAAAAAAATAGTTTTTTGTTTATTTTAAGAAATAATTCCTATCTGCTTCTTAAAAAAGAACTTATATAAAAAACACTTATTTTAAGTTTAAACAAACTCACCCTAAATCTCCACAATGCATGCTAAACACAATTATAATGCATGAGTTTAAATCTCCACAATACTCGAATCCTCATGATGCCAGGAACTCTGAATTAATGTATATAATCTTGGAGAAATGCTAGTGACACTCTCTTTCTAACACTTTTCCTGTAATTGATTGAAATTTATTGAAAACAACCAATTTTAATGGGTTTCACTTCTGATTATCTCTTTTAATATAATGAGATCCACTCAAACTAGTGATTTCTAACAAATTTCAGCCAATGACAAGTGTTAAAAAGAGAGTGTCAAAGAGACTGTCGCTAGTATTACTCATAATCTTGAATACCATAGTTAGCTTTTATATGACACAAACTAAGGCTATCAGATGAAATAATACCTTGCAATGTCTTCAATCGATGCAGGGCCCAAATAATTTACATTAGATTTCTTGTCAGGAGTTGCTATATATCTGTAACATGTTCACATTAACTATGATCAAAACATGCAAAAGGTGAAGAAGTTATAATATAAGGTTGTTTCTTTCACTTACACCATCACTCCAGAAACGGCTGGAGATGTAGCGGTAAGGTCCTGAAACAAATTTCGGTACATGTCTATTTTCATAAGTGGAAAAACTACTAACATAAAGCAGAATAAAATAATGTCATCTGAAAAACAAATTTGCGTGTGGCACTTACAGTATAAAAATCAAGGTATTCCTTCTTGTCGTATTGCTTCTCCCTTACTTCCAAGTACTGTGTAGTAAAATTACAATTGAATATATCAATCTAAAGTTCTGATATTTGATATATAAGAAAGAAAGAAAGTCTCTTGGGACATGACAGTGAAGTGTTGTTTTAATGATCATGTCAAGTATAGGCTGTATAGCAACATCAAAGATGTGGATTCTATCAATATTGATTCCTATATTCCAAATTCACAGGTGCTTAGAGAGCATAATATGATTTCCATATGAAATAAGCAACTTTGTAAAGAAATTATGCAAGTTAGGCAATATTAAACAATTATATGACATGGTTCATTGGGTGGATGTTAAAGGGGGGTGGGAGTGGGGGTTTGTGGTAATACCTTTATCTGCAGGTTTAGATTGATGGGAAAAATTTTCTACATATAATGTTATCTGTAAGGAAACCAGAAATAATAACAGAAGCGAGGACTTTATTGAATCCAAAAAACAGATCAATAAGTAAATAGTATAAGAGAAGAATCACTCTATCTCCCAGAGCAAAATCTCCTTGCAGAAATACTTTCTCTATCCAGGATAATTGCCTAACCAAAATGAACCTCCTCCCCTTCTCATATGCACAAACTATACAACCCCCTTTGCTAACCTGAAGCATACCCTCAAATGCTAACAACCTGCCACATTATCCAATCAACTAACTTAGGACGCTTCTAAAATTCCTTTGAGTATACACTTTCCAAATTGTGTCTGTTGCTAGTCCAGAATACTAAATCCTTTGCTATATCAGAGTTTGAACTGGACATTCTAAACTAGAGATTCCAATTCTATCGGCAGCACCTTGAGATATTATTGCCCAGGTAATAAGACAGTAACCAGGAAAGGAAGTCTACCCAAATATCACTGCTCTATGACATGGAGTTATTTGCAAACCAGAAAAAGGCTTGCAGAATCTCATCCAATTACAAATGTACAGCAAAAGTATAGTACTGACTCATTCAATAAGAGTTTAGATAGTAAAGATTATAATGCCTAGCCATTCCCAAAGGTTTTAACTCATTTACTCAAGCATAGTGTTAAAGCTTGAACTTAAGGATTGAGTCTCTCTTTTTTAATTGATCACACCCAAGGCTGGGCTACATAACAAACCTTGATTTAACAGTGTTCCTAGTTTCCAATATGAGACTCCATGGTGATGTTCTCATTGTTGTTCAATAAGACTTTCTGATCCTCTTCTGAGCTTATGTCTAGTACCATGAACAATTTATTTATTACAGAAAGAAGACAATATGACAACTTTCACTATGCTTGACAATTGATTTGTGAATTGCTTGAGAGTATCTCTCAGTCTTTTGATTTATATTTACATCACTACATAATTGAATCCCTACAATTCAAGGATTAGATGAACCATTTACAGCAAGTGTCCAGAATTTCCTAACCTGAATATATAGAAGCAATCAGATCGGAATAACAATGAGATAAGGTAACACGGAAATAGGGAAGTCTAAAAGAACTAAGAAACTCTAACCAAATACCAACTTAATCCAAACAATTTAAGCATTTGAATTCAAATGATAGGCGTGAGAAAATAATAGCTCAACCCTCTTTTGTTTCATACTTTTCATAATTCATATAAAAAGGGAGAAATGTGTAAGCTTACCATGAATATTAAAAACCTTCAAAACTGCCAAATACTAACCTTATCATGTTATATCAAATAGTCACGACACCTCTGTAATGTGTAGAGAGGCACAATGTCCTAACATAAATCAATATGACCTTCTAATACTATAAAATAAATGCTCGTTCATTTATATTTAATTAAATAAATAAAGAGATCATCATTTCATAACATACAGTATACTACAACACTTCCAAAATGCTCTACATAAATCAGTATAGTATTCTATTAATACAAAATATATATTCTTTAATTTATATTTAAATATTTTAATGTTACAAAGATCATTTAACAATAGCACACAGTGTACACCAGTTTCCTATCTGGTTGTCTACTGGTTTGATTGTTTGAGATGGTATATTTCAGCTCAATTCATCTAAATAACAGCAGAAAGTATGCTATTAGACAATGAAAATACAACGGAAATACACAATCACTAAAGTGAAAGCAAACAATTCATTTTGTAAGCCAAGTCAATGTTGAGATTGGGAAAAAAGAATAATCTATCCATAAGTTTGAACTTTAGTAGCAGCATAATAATATTATAATAATATTGAAACATTTTTAAAAGAATACCGTTAATGCAGTTTCTGCGTCTTCTTTCTTTGCGATCTTGTAAGCAGCTCCCCACTACCTCCTTGCAAAATATATAAGTATCAAATATAGATTGCATTGGATAATTTTGACTCATAAGTAATTAAAAATTATATAATATATATCAATTCACAGAATAATTAAGAGTGAAAAACAAGAAATACTGAGAAAGCCAAAGTAAATTATCAGAAAAGACAAATGTGGAACAAGATTGAATAATAAATGAAATGCAATTCTACTTTTAGAACCAGCAACCAAATTGAATTTTGTCTTAATTTCTTTAAAAGACTAAAATCACTCTTAATGGGTATAGCATACTTCCTAGTATAAAGAGACTATCTCTTAACAGAGACTCAACAAATGGTCTACAAAATATCTTGCCAAACACCTTTCTTTTTTCTTGAACAAGCATAAAGTGTAGGTACAACAGCTATAGGAGCAATGGATAATTTCAACAGGCAACAACATCACAGAAATATGGTTTATTATAACGTACACTCAGCTTCGCATACAACTCACTTCCGCCTCATTTTTCTTCCTATCTCTCTTTTCATTTTCCATCGCATATATCAATTTCTCTCTTCCTTTATTTTTTCTCTGTGGCTCTCTCTTCTTTCCACTCATACATGATACAACCCATTTTTGGGGTGTCCAGTAATAATTTCCCAGAAAATTTGACTAAAGCAACTAGTATACGACAGTTAATAAAAAAAAAGAAGGAAAAAGGCACATCCAGAGATATTCATGTTCCACTCTATGTTAGCCTATCCATCCAAAAACAACAATAACATTAAACAACAATAATATGCTGTCATATGCACATAATAAATGCAATAATCATCATACTTTGCTTGCACAAACATACTAGAACATCTAAATAAACTTTTCATAACAATTAAATAGATGAAATATGGAACTAGTTATCACTGATAAATCAACCTGAATAATGGGGTCTGAAAAAAAAATCAAAACTTGGGAATACTTACACATATTTCTCCTTCAGCAGGCTCCA
Organism: Glycine latifolia; assembly: GCA_013407115.1. Taxonomy (NCBI): domain Eukaryota; kingdom Viridiplantae; phylum Streptophyta; class Magnoliopsida; order Fabales; family Fabaceae; genus Glycine; species Glycine latifolia. Next base: position 13,518 of record QARZ01041012.1, read on the forward strand.
GGGTCACTGTTCTTCCAGGGAACTCAGGGGTTCCTCTGTGGTCAGTAGAGCCTAAAAGGAAAAACCCACCAAGGAAAAATCATTGAGATTGCGTTTGATGCATTATGGGGGAATAAAATTGAATACTTATACACAAGAGTGATGGAAAAAAGAGAGAAAAATCAAACCTTGGTAGAAGACACGTCGATAACCTTTGATGAAACCAACAACACGTTCGTCATAGTGAAACCCAGCTTTCGAGATCAAAGAACCATACCCAAATACCCACATTACCATTGTGTTTTGTTTTATACTAAGGTCTTCAATTTTTGACTTTGAGGATTGTAATGGTGAGGATAATTTGGAATACAAGAGAGGTTATTGATTGGTTCAGTTGCAACTTGCAACACAACAGAACTGAACCAGAGCAAAGGTTTTTGCGAATTCTCGGTTTTATCAGGCCGAGAAAAGAGAAAAGATGAGCCAATCACACGGGACTGCACTCAGTGACTCATTGGGGGAACGAAAGAGACCCAAACAACTCTCGAGAGCATCAAATGCTTTTGTTTGTTTCTTTCTTTTCAAACATTTAAGAATCTTGATCATTCTTATATCTTAAAAAAAATCTAAATTGATTGTTGTCATTATGTTATTTTTTAAAACTTATTGTAGGAATGGAACATAGATATCAATATTAGGATGTTTATGGACAATTCATACATTTTTTCAATCAATTAAGCTAAACTGTGTATATTGTTATTATGTCATTTAAATATCATAGGTTTGTGATTGACCAACTTTTTTTATTTTAAAAAAAAGTATTTAAAAATTAAATATGAGTTTTAAAAATAAGATACAAAAGTCATGGTTAATTTTAATGTTATTATTAAACTAAAATCTTTGTTTTTTTTAATGATAGAAATGGTTAGAGCCCCCACTAAATGCATTAGTGCCCATAAGAGAAAGAAACATATGGATAAAGATACATTACTTCTCAAAGATAAAGACAAAAAATCAAGAATAAAGCCAAAAACTAACTTATTGCAATTAATAGCTAAGTCATGTTTGGCAAACATATTTGCCACCTAATTAGTCTTACACAAAATGTATCTCAAGGAAAGATTTTCCAAACAAGGTAGCCATACCATCTCAAACTTTTTGAACCAGGCGAAAATTAGGATGAACATTATTTACAACTTGGACCAATCTATCTGATTTGATTGTGAATTGGAGGTTTGACCAAGTTGATCGGATCATCCATACAGTTAACCTGATTTATGGTTTGACAAGTGAAATGTTGACCCTATTTGGGTCATTTAAAAAAACATATAAAACGATGTCGTTTTGATTAATAAACAAAAAAGGGACACAAGATATGTGAAAACACAAAAGAGGTCATCTTTGTCTTTCAAATTCACACAAAGCTTTGTTGAGTGAACCCCAATCCCTAATCTAATCGCAATTGGCTTCCAAGGACCACACTTCACTAGTGTCGTGTCCTCAAACCACCTTCGTTCCATTCACATCATCCACCTTGAACCACCGTCGTTCTACCGACACAATCAACTATATTTGTATCTGTCACACTCGCATTAAATCGCGCACATAACCAGTGTCCTCTTTGCATTGATGCCTTCCATGGCCTCCACTGGGAGCAGACCCTTCAAGGGTCTATGAGCAAACCCTTCAAGGGTCTATGTTATGCTAAGTCCTCCTGGCGGCTTTATCAAATGTTAAGAGTTTAGGGTTCCTTTTTTATGACGATCAAGGCATGAATGCTTGGATTTGATCGTTTCCAGAGGCCAATTTCAAGATAACAATGATAGTTACTAAAACATAAAGATAAAAGGCAGGGAAGATAAGGAAGATGGTAATGAATAACGCCACGATCCGTATTGGAACGATAAGTTGAGAAGGGTTCGTCACAAAGGAAAACTTCTTTGATAAGAATCAATTTAGGTTCAACCAAGAACCAAGAAGAGGCTAAGCTGTCAATTCAAGCAAATGCTTAACTTCATTAATCAAAAGTTCCCTAAAAATAGCAATATCTGATTACTTATAGAGTTAAGCCTCTAATAAAACCTTGAAATGGATAGTTTGAGCTTATTTTAGTCCACATTGAGGCCCATTACACAAATAAGAAATTACTAAATTACAACATTACGAAAATTATGAAATTTCCAAAAATTAGGAAAATTATAAAAGCTACAAAAGGAATTGCGCTAAGCACGATATTCGCTCTAAGCGAGCTCTCTTACAATCTTCAAGGTGCTTCAATTCAACTCCTTGTGTCTTCCTCCATCCTTGCCCTTGTTAAATAGGCCATCCATGATTCTTTTGGTCATCTATTTTGTAGAAGCTTGATTTTGGATCTTGTCATTGGACCTTTCAATGCATGGAGTGCTTCTAGAACTTCATGCTTTTTTGATAGTCTTCTATCATCCCCTCCTTCTTGAAAAGAATCCGTCCTCAAATTTGCATTCAAAACACCTATATCATAAGAAGAAATATCAGTGACATTAAAACTAGAACTCACCTCATACTTACTTAACAAGTTAATGTTGTAGGCATTGTTATTAATCCTCTCAAGGATCTTGAAAGGACCATTACCCCTAGGTTGAAGTTTAGAGTTCCTTTGGAAAGGAAACCTATCATTCATTAGATGTACCAAAACCCTATCTTCGGGATCAAATATCATGATCTTTCTCCCCTTTTTGGCATGTCATGCATATTGCTCCATCTTCCTCTCAATTTGATTTCGCACCCTTTCCTGGAGATTCCTAACAAAAGTGGCTCTAAAAAGCCCATTCTTACTCAAAATAGAAGAATAATTAGGTAAGGAGATTAAATCAATAGGGAATAATGGGTTAAAACCATAAATGACCTCAAAAGGAGAAAATGAAGTGGTAGAGTTGGTTACCCTATCATCATGTCTAGGATTAGGATGTCAATACCTTACAATGATGTTGTTGATGAGTCTACAATCAGTGTACATCATCCACATGCTATCTTTCTTGGGGACTAGGATGACTGGCATTGTACATAGGCTCAAGCTTTCCTTCACCCATTCTTTTTGCATCAACTCTTCAACCTACTTTTGAATCTCCTTGGTCTCTTCCATATTACTCCTATAAACATCCCTATTAGGAAGTGACGCTCCCAGAACAAGATCAATTTGATGCTCAATTCCTCTTAAAGGAGTCAAACCATGGGATATGTCTTGTGGAAAGACATCCTTAAACTCCTTTAAAAGTGTATCAAAACCTTGAGGCAACTCAAGGGCATTAGAAGACAAGCACATATAATTTGGAATGAGTAAATATATTTGTTGTCTAGCTAGCATCACTCTTTTTACCTCCTTAGGATTGATGAACAAACTCTTTTTTATCACTAATTGTTTTTCACTCTTTTTTTTAATTTTCGTTTGTTCTTTCTTTTCACTCTTTTTGTCATCTTTTTCTTTTTGGATTTTCTCTCTCAAAGGACTATTTTCTTCTTTAATTTTCTTTTCTTTCTCTTTTTTCAATCTCATTTTATTTGATCCTCACACACCTAATTTAGAGACAAAGGTGAGAGAACTACCATTTTACCTTTATGTAAGAAAGAATATCGATTAGTGACCCCATTGTGAATAACATCTCAATCATATTGCCATTGTCTACCAAGCAAAACATGGCCAACTTCCATAGAAACCATATCACAAAGCACTTTATCAACATATTTTCCAATGGAGAATGTAAGTAACACTTGCTTATCCACAACCAACTCACCTATGTATAAGTTCATACAGGGTATTGTAGCTTTGAAGCTCTACAACATCTTGAATGTCCCTATTCAGATGATTAAAAAATCTAGTTATTGTAGCCTAATTAGTCTCTTCAATGTTTGCTCTTATCAAAGAAATCTTCATCTCCTTGTAATAATCATCAACATTTTTATTTTCTTGATAGAGCCTTTGTAACTTGTTATGCATTTTCCGTACATATTGAGGTGGGACAAATTTGTCCCTCATGATTCTCTTCATTACCTCTCATGTGTCCGGTCTATGTCTTCTTAATCTTTCTCTTTCCTTTTGCACTTGATTCCACCACGCCATGGCACATCCCTCAAACTCTAGGCTAGCCAACTTCATTTTCTTTTCTTCATTAAAATTGTGACAATAAAAAACTTGGTCGACTTTCATCTCCCAATCAAGGTAAGCCTCCGTCCGGGTCATAAGTACCTAGGAACTTGGGAATTTTGACCTTCACATCATCCATGCCATCCCTATTCCTCCTATGCCTATGTCTTCTACCATCTTCATCATCACTCCCTTAAGAAGAATGAGGTGACCTATGATGTCTCCTTCTCTCCATGTCTTTCATTCTCCCACTTAACTCTTGAGTGCTTCTTTGTATCTCATCAAATCTATCTCGCATCCTCTTTTCAACATTTCTTTACAACTTATCCATTTGCTTAGCCAATGAAGCCATCAACTTAGTGATTCTAGGGAAAGGTGGATCACTATCACTTTTAGACACCATTGCTACAAGAAAATGTTAGTAAAACAAATAAAATATTTGACCTTACCACTCACTAAGTGTTTACACTCTTCAACACTCATGTTTCACTCCTGTAAGACTGTTTTTTCATATAAGGTTTACTCTTGTCTTTTTCCACTCACTAACTCTTCTTTAGCCCTTGAAATCAACCGAAGATTTCAATTCAAGGAGTAACCAAAGTGAAAGATGAAACAAATCCAAACTCAACTTAAGAGGTCAAGGATGAACAAAAATTCTAAGACAAAACCTTAGAAATTCAGAAGACAAGTAATAAAAGCTCAAAAAGAATGTATAACTCAAAAGGAATGCCAAAAACGACAATTAGGAAAAGAAAAAAAAATTGGTTAAGTATAAACCACTGCAATTATGCAAAATAAAAATAAAAATACTAGAGAGCACTAATAAGCACACACTAAAAGAAAGAACTGTAAAATTTTGACTGTAACTTTTTTTTTTCGTTTTTAAATACTTAGGTCCTTATATTTTTTTGATATTTTCATTTTGACCACAAAATATTTTTGAATATTTACTTTTTAGTCCTTTGTAATTTCTCTTTTAGGACCAGAAACTTTTGATATTTGTACAAATTCCCCAATACTCTCCAGACATAATTTTAAAAATCAAACTCATAAATTTTCCAACATTGCTATGAGTTTCATAAAGAATATGAAGAATATGAAGAACAACCCAAATTCAAAACAACTTTGAATTTAACAAAAAGATAGGATAATTGAAGGCAAATGTAAAATAATCTTATGTAAATACTACAGAATAAGGTTTGGTCCTATTCATGGGGGTTTTGTATATATGTCATTCCCAAAAACAGAAACAATTCAAAACAATTGCGCTTTCAGAAAAACACACAAGAGATACAAAATTAAACACAAACAAGAAGGAATCAAATGAATTAAATTTTCTGATTTTTTTTTGAAAACATAAATAAAGAAAGAAAATGAAAATTGCACCTAAATTGATAGAAATTTTTTCAAATTACTCTTCGGATTCAAGCTCTGATTACCACATGATGAAGATCAAGGCATGAATGCTTGGATTTGATAGTTTGAAGATGCCAATTTCAAGATCACAATGATAGTTATTAAAACAAAAGGATAAAAGATGGGGAAGATAAGGAAGATGGTAATGAATATCACCACGATCTGTATTTAAACGATAAGTTGAGGAGGATTCTCCACAAAGGAAAGCTTCCTTGATAAGAATCAATTTGGGTTCAACCAAAAACCAAGAAGAGGCTAAGCTCTCAATTCAAGTAAATGCTTAATTTCATTAATCAAAAGTTTCCCAAAAATAGCAATATCTGAGTACTTGTAGAGTTAAGCCTCTAATAAAACCTAAAAACGCATAGTTTGGGCCTATTTTAGTCCACGTTGAGGCTCATTACACAAATAAGAAATTATTAAATTACAACTACAAAAATTATGAAAATTCCAAAAATTAGGTAAATTACAAAAGCTACGAAAGGAATGGCACTAAGCACGATATTCGTGCTAAGCGAGCTCTCCTACAATCTTCAAGGTGCTCAAATTCAACTCCTTGCGTCTTCCTCCATCCTTGCCCTTGTTAAATAGTCCAACCATAATTCTCTTGGTCATCTCTTTTTGTAAAAGCTTGGTTTTGGATCTTATCATTAAACCTTTCAATTCACGGAGTGCTTCTAGAACTTCATGCTCTTTGGATAGTCCTTTATCATTTTTTTGGATAGATTAGTCTTTTGTGAGAATCGGGCTTGGCCCGTTTTGATTTTTTTTATCAGGGAAAAACCCATTCGAGTGTTTTTGTTACTTTTTAATTGCCAAAATAAATGATAAAGATAATTAATTAAATTAATATATCATCCTATCTATATAATAAAACAATGTACAATGGAAATTACATCATTAATCTCATCTAAATGCTTGACTCATGTCCATTTTTTTGGCTTTTTTGTCTTTTCCATAAAATGTACTCCTTATGTTCGAAAATAAGTGTTGCATTTGGGAAAAATATTGTTTCAAATAAGTGTTGCATTTTGCTTTTCAGTATAACATTAATTGTTCTTTTCCACCAATACTCCTAATAAATGTCACTTTAGTTTTTGAATCTAATACTAATATTACCCTCTTTCATCTATTTAAAAAGGTTTATTTTGTAAAATTACTATTTTATTTCATCTACTTATTAGGTTTTCTTGGTCTTTGTAAAACAACCTAGGACGACACTTATTTTGGGACGAAGGGAGTAATATTTTATTGTTAGCTAATAAGCCCCACTTCTTTCTTCTAAGGATAACTCCCCAAAATTTGCTCTATATTTTTTAAAAATAAATCGAATCACCTTTCAAATATATCTCTATCCCTTATCTCTTTTTCAACTTTCCCCTCTCTTTCCTCCTTTATACAATGCCCATCTTCTCCTTTTTTCTTTCTTTTTCATTCCTCTCTGTCAAATTCTCTTCACACGCAAAACATTATCCCTATTTCCATCTTCTCCACCATCGTATCTTTCTCATTTTTTCCTTTTATAAAACTGTTTCTCCACCCGTCATCGTTGAACAATAGCGTATTTCTCCCCATCACCACTAAATAATAGCGTCTTTCACCACCATTGATGTTGAACAACATTGTCCTTCACAATCCTCGCCGCTAAATGGTTTCTCTCATTCTTCTTCACAATTCTATTAAGGAAAGCCTAGCTTGTTGGTTCATGTCAATTTTTGCCATTGGATTATTGTTTCCTCTTCACTTTAGTGTGAAACCCCATTCATTTGGGTTCTATAGGAGGTTTGCTTTCATTGTCACCAGCCATCATGATGAGGTAAGTTTTTTTTTTTCTTTTTTCCCCCTCATTTTTCATGAACCTTAATTATTAGTCTTTTTTTTTATAAAAAAATTGCTAAAGAACCAGAGATAGATTGTGCACATGAAAGACAACCGAGTATTCTTTCTTTTTTAAGTTTTTGCTTATCTTAATTTTCAAATTCAAATTTTCGAAATTTTTTTTGCTCTTTTCTACTCTTTTTCTAATAGAATTATCTTCTTTTAACATTTTTGTTAATTGGTTTTCTTGAATTAATATTTTTATATGTTATTTGATTAATATCTATTTCCATTTGTTAATGTTTGGTTTGATATTGTATAAATGTAGAAATGTGCATTGATTTTAATTGAATTAATATTTTTACCTACCAGAGGAACACTTGACATATAAGGTTTTCTGAGGGTAGATGGATTTCTTTTAATGAGGAATGTATATTTTTTTATTGTCTTAATTTATGATTTTTTCCAAATTTATGAAATTTATTTAATACAAAAAGTATATATTTTTTCTATATTGCCTTAATTAGTGACCTACTAGTTCAACTAGTGACGTAGTGCCTTTACCGAGTCAATCACTGCGTCAATTTTTAAAACTTTGAGGATGAGAAAAAGGGCATCCCATAGTTACCAAGTGAATAATGAGTTTGGGGAGCATATGTAACGACCCGCCTTGTCGCTACGATATCACTAACTCTAATCATGTAATTTCAAATTTTAATGAAGACTCCATTAATTTGATTATGAAAATGAGAGTAACTTTTTTTGCGGTAATACATTTATCAAACAATGCACAAATACATAAATGAATGCATATGTATGTATATTTTAAACCATTACATATCATTCACATGTCAGAACTTAATTTAGTTTTTACATGTATTTATGCCTGTAATTTACATGCCCAATCAAAAAGGAATCAAGGAATCCAACAAAACAAAACAAAGAATTGATTACAAAAATGCAACTCTTTTAAAAAAATGATTTCCAACGTTATCACGTCAGCTTGACAGCTCCAACAAAAAGGATCTCCTTCCAAGGTCACCTATTGCTGCTCATCTGCTCCCACAAATGAAGGTTCACGATCATCACAGGTATCAACCACACGGTACAAAAATTGCAAGGGTGAGTTTATTATACCAAATCAACAAGCACCAAACAACAATAAAAATATTAAGAAAACAATAATGATAACAACAATCATTCAATTCAACACACACTCAACAAACTAGTCATCAACTTTTTCCACAATTCAAAACAATTATGCTCAGAATGATGCATGCACCTAACCCAATTCTCAGAATGTAATGTGGTACCATTCTCATGGAAATAGCCTCTCTTAGGAAAATGATGCAGTAGTTCGTCGATGTCACCCTATCGTGCATAGGTCGCTCCTCCCTCCACGGTGATCAACCAGAGTCACAATGGAGTTCCAAACAGAGTGATATGCTCCCAAGTACCCCCGGTACTTACTGCCACCATTCTATTTCCATCCATGCAATTATGAAGTATGAAACATGGACACCATCAGTGCATTGACCATGGATAGGGACCAGAATTCTAAACAATCCCTTTTTCTCTCTACGGATGCTTAAAATTCATAAATCGTTCCTTGCAGGGATATCCAATAAGTCATGCACCCCCCATGTACATACACAACATACAACCATGGGCTCATCAATGCACTGGCTGTGAATAGGGACCAACTGTTCCCCGCAGGGATATCCAATCGTGCACCCCCCATGTGTATCCACAACATACAATGACATTGTCAACATCAACATTATCTCTCATCAATGTCATTATCAACATCAACGTCATTTAATCTCAATGTCACCAACAACATCAACATCATTTTATTTCAATATCATCATCATAAACATCAATATCATCTCATTTCAATATTATCAACTATATTATCTCATTTCAACATCATCAATCATGTCAACATTATCTCATTTCAACATCATCGACCACATCAACATCATCATCATTAATAACATCTCAATCTCAATATCATCAACAACATCACAAGCAATCGCATTTCACATCTATACATAATACATATGCCTAAGATTCACATTCCCCAAGTCTTTAGACAACACAAATTTCATACATTCACAATTTATGATACCACAAGACTAATATTTTAGAAAATTCTAAATTAAAGAGGAGAACTACAATGTAGAAAACAAACTCTTATGCCTATTTAGAATTTAATAAAGAATTAAATAGAAAAACATATTATAAAATTTTGTACAAAGTCTCCTCTGTAATTAAGACCTTTCCCAAAAATTCAATCATTACAACAACACCATCATTCACATATTTATCCATCAATAACAAATTCATCGCATCCCATTAGTTAAAAACACAATTTTTCTTGAAAACAAGCACCCAACAAGAACAAATATACATCAATAATAAATATATCACATCCCATTAGTTTAAAACATAGTTTTTGTTGAAAAGTAGCACACAACAGGGACATACATATATCTCCATAATTGGGTTCCTTGACCCCCAACTATAGTATCCAAAATTTGTAAACAAATAGTAAACTCCCCTTACCTATCTATCTCCCTCTGTTAGCTCCTAATAGCGTCGTTTTGAGATATCTTAAGTTCATGTGCTTTGGCCCAAACGCAGAGCTCTATATACCAAATTGAAGTTAATTTAGTATAGATTTCAAAGACAAGGTTAACATTAACATTCAGGGTCAAATACCCACTCAAATATAAAAATGGGCTAAAATGATGTTTTGGAAGTCCACATCAAAAGGACATCATTTTGAAATTTCAATCACACCAATGCGACCGGGGCTCAATAAAGGTCACAAAAATGACATGAATATTGTAAAAAGGAAACTTTTACAACATCTCATTTTCAAAGGTTTTTCAAAGGAAGTGTAAAAACACTCAATAACGATACCCAAATCACAAGAGATATCAAGAGAGACTTCAAACTAGCTAAGAGAAGACAAGGAAACCACAGTTACCTTGAAGAAACCGCGAAGGGAGGATTGGAGGCTCTGTTTTCTATCGAATCCTCGAGTTGATTTTTGAAGATTTCGCTTTGATTAAAGTGCTCATCTCCGTTCGGTGGTCCAACGGCAAGAAACGACAGCTCGTGGTGGTCACTGGTGGACGTGGTTGGTGGAGGAAGAGGGGGAGGGGGTTGGGTGGATCTGCCTCAGCTTGTCAATAGTTCCAAATAAGCTTACATTTCAATAATCATGATGTTAGATTTAAAGATACCTACTGACGCGTGTCCTTTCTCCAAAAATTGTTGGGCAACAATCCTTTAGATACATTTTGCTAGACCTCTTTAGCAAGGGCACACTCCCTTAACAAGTGGATGTTGTTTTCAAGATTACCGCTATACAAGGGACAATTACCAACATTTGACAGCTGATGAATTGTGCATAAAACATTTGTAGGAAACATGTCACAAGTCAATTTCTAGATAACAAGTTCAAGTTGCTCGTGTCCTTGCCAATACCATAATTGCTTCAAAATTGGATTTGATGGCCTAGTTATCAGGATTAGAATAGACAAATATGTGTTTTTTAAAGAAAAACACCCATAATTAGAAAACTACCAACGTAGGGTCTCCTCACCACTACTACCAAAAGAAAGATTCACTCCACAAGTACTATTAACCACTTGAGGAGTGATAAGGGACTCAACATTGGTCAAGCCCCATTCGTATTGTTAGTCCATGAAGATGGAAATCAACAATGTGCTTAACCCACTACACTAATTGTTAGCAACACATTGTAGCAAAGGGCGTAAGCATCATCCAATTATCAAACAAAAATCAAACCATTTTTCCATTGCCAACTCTCCAAATAAAATTAGACTAGACATTGATCTAAGAGTGGAAAACCATAGGCCACAAGTTCAAGATAGGAATATCTTTATGGAAAATAGGCACCACCATATTATTGCATCTATATTTAACTCTAATAATCTAAGTCCACAAGTCCTTCTTTCAAGAACAAAATCTCTAGCCTATCTTTATTAACCATGCCTAATTGATCAACCTAGCATACCATAAGCTAAGGTCTTCAAGATTTTTAGGAAAACAAATGGAGTTCCACCTAGTGAGGTGGATGTGTCCCTAATGAGGCGAATACCCCCAATAAAAACTCTAGATGTCTTATCAAGCTCATCATGAACCATTAAGGAAGGAAAGTAGCATGCATGACATAATTAGAGAGCTTGAAAAATCTAACTTTGCCAAGGTGATTTGCCCAACAAAAGAGAAGGTATGAGCTTTCCAACTACTAAGTCATTGTTGGACTATGTCCTATATGAATTGGTAAGTGTTCCTAAATGATTTTTTTATGATGAAAAAGAGGGACATTGAGGCATTTTCTAAGATCCTGGGTATTCTAGAATCTAAAAGCTTCAAATATTTTTTTCTTATATAATGCTAACTAACATTATTAGAAAGCAAAATCTTATTTACTCAGAGCTAACCTTTTGCCAAAAACTATTTCAAAACACTTCAATGATTGTTCTAATGATTTCCATTTGTCTAAGATAAACTTAAACAAAAAATAAGTCACTTGCAAATGTGAGGTAGGATGGGGAAGGCCCATCCCTAGATATTTTAATAGGCTTCTAGAATTTATGTTCACTAGGGTTGATAAGATGAAATGATCTCAATACATAAAACAAATAAGTACGAAGGGATAGGGTGACGTTGGCTAGTATTCTAAACGTTATAGGTTTTACTCAATATTCTTTACTTGCCTTTGCTGACAAACACTCCATCAATATTCTAAACTTCTGAAAGTTTTACTCACTATTTTTTGCTTGCCTCTATAGGTATATATTCTAATATTCTCTAAGCCTTAGCAATGTCTACGCAAGTATTCTTTCAAAAAGTCTATTTAGGCTTCACGCCCTCAGTAGCAATTGCTACAACACTCATATAGCACCATTTGTGTTCACACACAACTTCAAAAGCAATAATCCCCTTATTACTCTTATGAGTTCTTCCCTTCATCCTAAGGGGGTGGATGCTACAATCTTTTGAATGCCTTCAATTAAGACTCCTCATATGAAAGTGTTTACTGACATTATTTTGGATTTAACTCTAACTTAGAGTTTTTTTGGGTAATGAGGATTCTTTTGGTTGAGGTATTATGGATTGACACTTTTCTGTCCTTACCTTCTCAAATTTGCATTCCTTCCTAGCAATATGCTCAATAGAATTTACATCCTTATATAGAGTTTGGAGCTAGTCGTTTATGGCCAATGTAGGTAGAATTTGAAAATTCAAATGTTTATCCAACTTCATACCACTGACAGTTTATCCCTTCTCTTCTCCTTAAGTCTTTTGTAGCTTTGAATTCTTCTAGAGTTGCTTCATTCTTCTTTGTTCTCTTACCCACCATTATAGACAAATTACAAATTTCAAAATTTAAATGTATTCGTTGTGTGCTTAGTTGTGTGGTCATAATGGATTCTCATGATTTCTTGAGATGAGTCATGGGAAGTTTTATGAAGATTGATATGCAACATGTCTTTCGGAGATGCTTTGATTGTTGTAGTGCATTGTGCTTCAATCTTTAGTCTTCTAGTTGTTTGTTCTTGGTCAAGATTTTGTCTTCTTTGAGTTTTCTTCTTCTAATTTTCTTCAAATCTTATTGAGAACTCTTATCTTAAGAATTAGTGCTTCAGTACACTAACACATGTCTTCTAACTTGTAGACTCTGAGGTATCCTTCTAAATAGTGTAGACAAGTTTGTCTTAACTATACCATTCTACAACATATTTTCTAATGATCCTTTAGTTATGTTTAGCTTTTGATATCTATCTTTTGACTAATGTGCCCCTAACATTATGCTTTTGATCATATACAGTTTCATATGTGCGCACTTTGATTTAGAAAACATGGTTGTCTTTCCATCTTCTGAACATCTCTTCCTCTAATAGTTCTGCTTCTGAATATAATGAATCTAAAAATTTAATTGTAGGCCAATGCTTTACACCTTATCCATGCTTTTGAATTTAGTCATGTCTTTTAAGGCTAAACTGAGAAGGAATCTTTTTCTTGAACCTTGAACTGAAAAGCATATGGAACTATGTTCACCTTACCTTAGGTTATAGGAGAGCATCATTTACCGATTAAGACAAATTTGTTCAAAATTTGGGGGAGTGTCTTTGAGTAAACTCTTGTGTAGGGATGTAAGTAAGAAGCACACAGAGGACAAGAATTACAGTGTACCTTTGGTAAAAAAAGAAGAAGTAAAAGTAAATCAAAGTTAAGAAAACCTCTGTGTGTTATTGATAGTGGCAAGTTAAATAAGGTTGGGATACCAAGAAAAAATGGTTCCTCTGACGCAAGTAAGGAATGAGTGAATGCTCTCTTAGAACCTGATTATTTGAATTTTGTGAAAAACCATGATTTCTTTGTAGCCCAGCCACGTTACAAGCCTAATAAAGTCCTTTGTGATCCATGTTGTGTGTGTGTGATTGTATTGAATGAGATGATGTGCAAAGCTGAGAATGGTGATTTCAATTGTATTGAATGAAATATACATGACCGAAACACCTTTGCTTGAGTGAAACACTAGCCTTGTGAGGAGTGAAGCACGTGTTGATCTTTCTTTGATAGTTGTCATTCTTGCTAACCTTTTTCACTATTTAAGTGCATTCTTTGCATGATTCCATCATAAAACCATAGTTAGTGTAACTTGAGGATTGAATATTAAAATTGTTCTGGAAGTATGCAATTATCTCAGTTGTTGTGATTTGGTTACATCCTTGACATTGTCATTGATCTAACTTAGTTTATCATTTGCTTACTTTTGCTTGAGGACAAGCAAAGCTTTAAATTTGGGGGAGTTTGATAATTGCTATGCATATGTAAATTTTACATGTAAATCACATAGCAATTATCCTCTTTTCCCTTTTTAAACGCTTCTTTTGTGAGTAAAACGTAGGAATTTAGCTTCTTCTGAGCTTTTATCCAATAAATGCTAATATTAGTTGATTTATATTATGTTGGTTGTATTTTTTGAAGAAAATGATACAACAGAGACATGGAAGATGAATTAAAGATCTAAAGTGTCTCGTCCAACACACAAATGTAGGCTCAGCACACATATGCATGCTCGCTCAGCGCGCAAATGCAAGCTCAGCGCGAAAAGTGTAGGCTCAGCGCGCACATGCATGCAGGCTTAGCTCAAAAAGTGTAGGCTCAGCGTGTTGCCAATTCTGAAACACATAACAGTGCATGTTTTGAATTATAAAAAGGAAAAAACACTTACCCACAAGAGAGACAGCCAAGGAGAGAAAGAGACCAAGCTAGGGCATGAAAAAGTGGGAGAAACCCACTCACTTGGGGTCCCATTCCTCCAACTTCCTCCATTTTTCTTCCATTCCTCTTGCTTGCTTTTTGTATTTGTAAGCCTCTCATGATAATGGGAGGCTAAACCATCCATTGTTGGGAGCTCAGTAACCAAACACTCTTAATATAATGATTCTAACTATCTATTTAATGTTATCTTTGTATTATTGTCATTTTTTTAGCTATATTCATGTTAGTGGTTTGATCACCCATTTGCATGCTTTGTTATAGGTTTTAATGCATTGGAAAATGGCTATTTCCTTAGAACTGAAAAACGCTTCTAAATATATCATTTCTTGGAATAAAATGGTTTGTTTAGCCTAGGTTATCATCTCTAATCGTAATGCAAATTGGTTAATGTAACTCTTGAGGGATTAGGATTGAAATTAAGTGATTTAGGGTCTTGCACTTGAGAAATCAATGTTAGAATATATTAGAAGATGAAGGTAATATGAGAATAATGTTAAATAACGAAAAATCTTTAATATTGCATCAAGGGTAGTTTCGGTGAGTTGAGCCCCCAACACGTCACAAAACTCTACATCAACCAACAACTCACCCCCAAGTGTTTGTATTCTATCTTTTTATTGTACTCCGCTTAACTATCTTTATTTATGTTGAATTTTATGTTTTCACATTAGGATTAGAAAATTATCAAATTAAATCCTTATTCGCTTAAAATTAGAAATACATTAACTCTGAGTACAAGCAAAGTCTTTGTAGAATCCACACAGTCTTATCGTTTCTTTATTACTTGAACAATTCGGTGCACTTTCTGAACCGTTAACACTTTGCACCAATCTTTTCTTTCATTTAAAAATATATCCAAATATCCAATTATTCCACTAACAAAAAGGCATTTTAGAGATGTTGAATCTTAGTATGGCATGGTCTTTCCTAATTCCAATAGTAAAAGCGGAGTTAATGAAAGCCATCATAATTTAACAATACTACCATGAATTTGGAAGGTCTTTGTCTTTTATTTATTAGTTGCTTGTAAGTCAAATTAAGAAAGATAGACTAATTGTCCAACTAAATGGGTAAAAGCTTTCTAATCAACAAGATTAATTGCTAATCACTAATTATATGAATTGGTGACTCACAAATAATAATCTATAATATTTATAAATGACTTAGGGTGACTTAAATTATTTGTCCATCTCTTAGAAAGCTTTAGCAAGCATTTACTTGTGCGATGCAACGAGAATTATTGGAGGATAGTTTTGGTGAGACTCAATCCTATAAGATATGTGATTGGGCTCTACCTAGTTCACACCTCACCCTTTATTTTATTTTTTTGTTATTATTTGTTTGTGATTCCTCAAGTATGATTCTTCTTTTCCTTCTTTATTTAATTTATTGATATTAATATATGATTATTCTTTTCTCTTATTATTTCATTTGTTGATATATATATATATATATATATATATATATATATATATATATAAAGGCTTTTTAGCCCTTACCTTGCTCTTCATTCACTATCTTTTATATTTTATTGTTTTATAGGTGTTTGCTTTTTTCTTTTTGTCTTTTTAGTTATACATTTTAGATTTGATTAATATTGAGGTTAAGTAATTTGTTAACATAAATAAACCAAAGAAGCAAAAATTGTCTTTTAGCTTGTTAAAATTATTATTTTCTTTATATTATTTCACTTTGGTTACTTATAATATAAGTTAATTAAAGTAATATTTTTATTAACTTACATAATAATTTGTTAAAAAATAAAAAGATATTATTTCACTTTGATATCATGCATTAATGTGAAAATTTGACTCTTATTTTATTCCATTTTTTGTCATTTAATTGTGATTATTACAATTGGTTTTTTATTTGAAAAATTAATTCATTTAGTATAAACTCTTTATTATGCTTGTTGCATTAATTATATAACCGTTAAAATATTTTTCATATATAAAAAAAATAAAAGAATTTAATTTTCATATACAAAGTATAATAAAGAGACATTGTTACTTTTTAGGTAATTGCTATTTATACTTTTCTTTTTTACCGATATACTTCTCTTTCATTTTTTTGTATGTTCCCCCAAAAATATCATTGTATTTTACAAATTTCATTTTCTCTAATATTACCAAGGCATCCATGGAGAGGTTTTTAAGCTTCTTATATGGAATATCGATTTTATCATATGTTAATCACTACATCAATGAGCCACTTTTTAGCAACGTGAACCCCCAATTGTGGACGAGATTGGATGGAATCATCTTCCTTGCTTTGATCTTTGGAATTGGATTGATCATTATAATCATTTGTCATTGTAAAAGAAGGGGAGAAGAGACGGTGGCTCCCCAACCACTAGGAGAAGTGGATCTTCAACCGTTGTAGTCACCATAATATACTAGGTTTTTAATGTAGGGCTCAGTCCCCTTAATATATGCATTTGGGCTAGGCCCAATTCACACCTTCATCCTTTTATTTATTTTTGTTGTTACTTTGTGTTTATGATTCCTCATGTATCATTCTTCTGTGTGTTATTGATATATGATTCTTGTAACTTCATAAATCATAAATACTGAAAATTGAGTGCTACAAAAGGAATTGTTGGACGATAATTGGTTCTGACAAAAGTTTTCATTTTGAAACAAAAGGAACTCACGAAAATAATTATCCTATCTACATCTATTTACCATATAAGAAAAAGAAGACTTTCTTGTCATTTGTTAACTTTATATAGAAAATTTTCCACTCACAAGTAATTGCTATTTTAGTCATTTTATTGTATCCAATGGTTGTTAATATCATGATTTTAATAGTGAAATCACGCGATTCTACAAGCCATGAAAGGGCTTCTATGCTTAATAACATCTAGTATTGATTAGAGGTAGGATTTTAGTGGAATAGCAATTTTGCATATAAAATCGCATGATCCATGAACCCTGGTGATCCATGTGGCTCAAATAGCGGCGTTTTGCAGGCTTTGCTACTTGTGCTATCACTGAACACAATGTTTTGACTTGTATTGTTTCCAAATAACCCTTGTCGCCTCCTTCTTACTGTTGCACACCGACCTCCTTTTTTTTGGTGAAATGCACATTGGCCTCCTAGTACTCTTCCACCTACGTTCTGAATCACCTATAATAAGGAATTAGGTTTACAACTGCACTTGGACTTTCACAAAAAAATTGTTTGCAACACTTAGCGCATAGGAGTTAGGAGAGAAGTTAATGGATCTTAGGGTTTTAAGGTAATTACGCCCAAACATTTTTCTTTTCTTTTTCTGATTTGTTCTGTTGGGCTTCAATTTGTGCCCAATTTAGTTTTTTTTTTGTTTAATAAAAAAATAATATAATAAACTAAAGAAAAAATAATAAAAAATAACAATATTATAAATATAATTAAAAATTAAAGCATAACATATACAAGACACTAAAAATATAATATAAAACAAATTAATTTAAAAATAACAGTAATAAAAAATATATTATATATAAGTATTTTAGTTAGGGAACAAATAATCCTACAATCTGGGTTACTGTTAACGGTTTGGCAAGTGCACCGAATTGTCCAAGTAATAAAGATCCGGTAAGACTGAATGTCGATTTGCACAGGGACTTTGCTTATACTCAGGACTAATGTACGTTTGTTGTTAAGTAATTAATGAATGGAATTAATTGGTAAAATGATTGGCATAAGATTAAACTATACTTAATGCAAACTAAAAGCGTAATAATTACAAGGAAAGAGACACAAACACTCAGAATGATGTGGACGGAGGAAATATGATATGACAGATGTTGGGAGTTCGTTAACCAGAACTAACTTTGATGCAACATAAAAGGTTTTTTTCTATTCAACATTAAATACGATCACCTTCATCTACTAATATAATCTAACATTGATTCCCAAGTGCTAAACCTAAATCATTTAAGTTCACTCTTAATCCCTCAAGAGTAACATTAACCGAATTGCATTACGATTAGAGATGATAACATAACCTAGGCTAAACAAAATCATTCTATCCCTAGTCATGATGTTATTTAGAAGTGTTTTTCAGTTCTTAAGTCAATAACCATTTTCCAATGCATTAAAACTTAAAACAAAGCATAAAAATGGGTGATCAAACCATAAGCATGAATAAAGCTCAGAAAAACAACAATAATATGCAAATAACATTGAATAGATAGTTAGAATCTTTTCATCAAAGCGTTCGGTTGGTGAACTCCCAACAATGGGGGTTTTAGCTCCTCATTTCCATGAAAAGCTTACAACAATGGATGATTAGGGGTTGGAAGGAGATGAAAGGAGGGAAATGGGGTGGAGAGGTAGCTTCAATGCTGTGGAATGATGTCTTCTTCGTGACCTAGTTGAGCTCCAAGCTTCCCAAATGGTGTGTTCTGTCCTGAATAATGAATGAATGTCTCTTTTTCCCTCCATTTTGCCTTAAAATGCAGCCCAGTATCGTGGTGGGCGCTGATTGGAAAAGGACGCGCTGAGCGCGCCTCCAATTGTGTATGAGATTAAGCTTCTTATAATCCATTGCATGAAGCTCATTCATGGTTTTTGCATTCATGTTTTCATAAAAGCATAAGTCTTATGGAAAAAGCTTTTCTAAAACAAATGGTTTTCTTGATTGCATAAAAGCCAAAGTGTTCAAAGTTTAAGGTTTTGGAAAAAAAAAATTTCTCTGCTTTAATCTATTATCAACTTGTGGTAATCTATTACTTAAGCTTTCAAGAATACTTTAATCGATTACAAACAAATGGTAATCAATTATACTTCACAAAGTCACAAAAAAGTCTTCCTGCTTTAATCAATTACGATTTATGGTAATCGATTACTTGGCGTGTATTAGAAACTAAGACTACCTGTGATAATTGATTACTTGACAAATTAATCGATTACTTTGTTCATAAATCTTTTCTAGAAAGCTCAAGAACACTTTAATCGATTAAACTTGTTAACAATCGATTACGTTAGTGGTTTTAATCGATTACATTAACGTTTTAATCGATTACTGATAGTTACAAACTGATTTATATATATATAGTTGTTGGGTGTTTTGGAAAATAACAATGAAATTACAAAGTACATTCATTATCTTTCTGAGCAAGAAAAGGTTTCAAGTGCTAAACTCTGTTAAAGTCCCATAAATCCTCAAGATTCAAAGATTTCAAAGGAGGGTTTCTTCTTGGGCAAGCTTTCAAAAGAAGTTTTGTAAAGAAGGTTCTGAAACAACTTCTTCTACCTTTTAATCCAAGTCTGGTAAATCATTTGCATATGTCATTTATTGGATCACAGGTGGTTTACTTCTTTATATTTTGCTGTGTATTCTTTTGAGATTCTTTTTGTATTAATAACATATGATTTCTTAGAGCTTTACTAGGATAGGTGTTCCTAGGGGATAAGTGTAACACCCCAAAATTTTGGAATCACAGGGGTAAGACATTAACTAGAGACAGTACAGAAGAAATTAGGGAAAATGACAAAAATACCCCTAGATATTTTGAAAATGACCAAATTGCCCCTAGGCATTCTAACAAGATATTTGAAGGAGGACGTTATAAATACTCTTAGATGGTTGGAAAATGATCAGAGTACCCTTAGGGTGATACATACAGAGATATCTTGAACATTTTTAGAAATGACTATTTTGCCCATAGGGTAGGTGGTGAAATTACCAAAATACCCTTTTGGTCAAAAAATGCCCAGATGATTTTAGAAATTTTGTGGGAACGTATGGAATAGAATACCTTTAAATGATCAATGATTAACTAATTAGGTGATAAGAAACCATACAATAGGATTTATATGAAATTTTAATACATATTTTGAAATAGAGCTCAATTCAGGCTATCTTAAGCATCAGAAAAATGTATGGAAAAGATAGTCATAATCTTTGGAGTTTTCTCATAATTATGAGATAAATAGACTAATTTATTAAGTTAAATTAGTAATTTTAATAATTAAAAGTGAAACGGACCAATAAGAAAGTAATTAATGCGTAAAAGATAATTAAAGAAAAATCTTATGTTGTCTCTTTTGATAAAATACGTGGGTAGCTAGGAACATTATATCGATGATCCCAACGGTCAGAAGTTAGACATATGGGTTAGGAATATCCCTTTAAAATTATAAGAAGATCCAATGGTGAATGAACTCGGAGTGAGCATTTTATAAATACGGATTTTAAAGAAAATAAATAAAAGGCAATATTTTGGCAACCAAGCTTGCTACGGTGGAAAACAAATCCCAAAGGCCTTGAATGATTGAATTTCACGTACAGCAACAAGGGACAAGTCAAAAGCAAGAAGGATAAGCAAGCTATTATTGGAGACAAAGGGAATAATACCATTAAATGCTAAGATTCCCTCATTAATGCTTGTAGAAAAATCTAATGAAACTTATCCCAAAAAGCTCACTTAGCCGTGCAAGGAAGGATATGTGGCTGCTTTGATTTTTCTAAGAGCTATATAAGGAATGAAAGGGAGGAAACTTGGACAGCCGTGCAAATTGCCACTTGTTTGCTTTTGTTGGGCCTTTTGTATTGTTGAAACTTTGAATCCAAGCCTTCATAAAACTAAACCAATCCGTGCAGCCCTTAAACACTACTTTCCCTTGCCTTTTGTTTTTGTTTTCTTGAATCTAACTACAAGGAACCCACCGTACAGCCATAAGTCCCTGCTATTTGTTTTGGTTTTTAGCTTTATAGAACTCAAAATACAAGCCTTAACCGTGTACCTCTTGCCTTGAGCTATCACCTTCACCAAAGAAAAAATATTTCCAATCTAAGGCAAGTCCACGTGAAGCTAGGATTAAGGAGCCAAGCTTGTTCATTTTCAATCAACACTTAAGGTATGGGGAAGTCTTTGATAAACAAGTTTAAATATGAGTTTAACTCTAAACAAAGTTAACTACTTAGGTTAATAAAGATTTGAGTTGATAATTTAAAGAGAATAGAAAACTAAGATAATATGAGATTTTCATCAAAATTTTATGAAGGATAAGATTAATAAGTTTAAACTAACTCTCTATTTGATGATTAATAGTTTGGATTTATGTATTGAAAATTATTTTGGTTATAGATAGTATAGATGATCTTTGAATAAGTTTAAGGTTTCATGAATTATAGCTAACATATAAGATAGTTTATTTTGAAATGTTTCTTTAACCAATCACTTAACTATTTGTTGTTGGTAATCTCTTAATGATTTATTTTGTTGTTGTTGATCATCTTTTAATTACTTCATTTGTTGTTGTTGTTAATAAATCCCTTAGTAATTTATTGTGATGTTGTTAATCTTTTAATTATTCCTTTTGTTATTGTAAGTCAAAAGTATGATTATTTAGACACAAATAAGTAGATATAATAATGTTGAAGTATGTAGTTAAAAGTTTAGTTTTAAAAGTTTAGTTTTAAAATCAAAGTTTAATGAAGGGAAAGTTGTGTGGTATGAGGGAAGTTTTGATAAACTAAATTTAAGTATATTCAAGGAAACTACTTAGGATGATTCAAGATGAGTCGAAGAACTAAGAGGCCATGGAAAAATAATTAAGAAGGGGATTATGAGATTAACCTTGATAGAAGATAGATAAATCAACCTAAAATAAGTTATAAATAAAGGATTTAGTTTATATTTTATGAATTATTTTGATTTTGGATTATATATATGTTCTTCAACCAAAATTATTTGAAACGTTTCCATTTTCTAGTTAAGTATTATGTTGTGATTCTAGGATTAAGAAGTGATAAATGAACAATTATAAGATATGTTCTTTCAGTTATGTTATTGCTTATGTTTAATCATGGATCATATAACTTTTAATTTGGTTATAAGTGAAAGACTTCAAATGAAATTTGGTGGTGATGGTTATGTGGATTTTTAAGACTTTGTGGTACCTATGAGATACTAAATAAATAATAAGAAAGAAAAATGAGATGAAAAGTGATGGGTGATGAGAAATGATTCTAAGATGTAATGACCCTGTGACGATCTTGAGTTTGTGATGACCATGTGATGATATTGTGATGACCATGTGATGATATGGTGACGGCTTTGTGATGATATTATGATGACCATGTGATGATATGGTGATGGCTTCGTGATAATATTGTGATGACTCTATTGAGTTGTGATGAAAATGAGAAATAATTTTAAAAGGTGTAAAATAAATTATTCATGCCATTTCATGTGCATATACCCGAGCGGGGGTTAATCCGCAGATGATGAGACGATGAGACGATCCTCGTAAAGAGGTGTTTGTCAGATAACTAAACTGAGTTCCATACGTGTTTTTAACTTGGGGGTAGTTGAGACAGTGGGGAACCACACCACCATGATGATCACATGGATGGGAGTGAGACTCCTACGCGACACTGGGCTACCCTGACGGGATGGATAAGTTCGTTCCACTAAGGTGAGGGTGGGGTTATCTGACTGTGGCCACAATTATTGAGACGTTGAGACGTTGAGAAGCTGAGATCTCAGTCATGCATCATATAATAAGATGAGCATGCATTTGCTTTCATTTCATGACAAGTGTGTGTAAGAGATGAGTTCATACATGTGTTGAGGGAATAATAATTAAATTTTTAGTAAACAAATGAAATAAATCCTCTGAATTATTATTATACTATTTTCGTATATTCTGTTTATATTTCAATTTTGTTTATCATGTACTTACCCCTATTTGTGTCTGTGGTTGACACCTGTGATGACCCCAATTTATTTGGGCGAGCAGAGAAACAGTGATATAGATGATGTACGAGAAGATGTGGCGAAGCTTGTGTGATGATTTTCTGTTTTTGATGGTCTACACTTTGATCTGTATTTGGTGCTGCGCTGTCTATACTAAGTTGTTGTAATCTATTTGGTGATGAATTATTTGGAACTGTACCTGGACTAGTTAATAATTTCATTTGTATTAAAGGACTATAATAATATGAATCGGGGTGAGAGAAATTCGCTTTTGTTACAAATAAATTACACAAAATTTGCAAGCAAAGAGAAAAAGAATTTTCGTGAAAAATTTATAACTAATTTGAGTATAATACAAAGCGAACACAATATTTTATCTAAAATAAACCAAACACAAGAGGGAAAAGAGAGGCGTTACAATAAGAGTAGAGGTGGGTGATCTCTATGTCTTGGATCACAGAGATTCTAAGGTGTTAGAAGTCTCGTTCTTAATCTAGGTATGATTGAGACTAATTATGTAAAAAGCTTGTAAGAATAATTTGTTATTAGTGGAACTCTAACCTTTGTGGTTGGAAGAACTGAATGTAACTTCTCAAGGGTGAGAAGTGAACCAGTATAAAGCATTATGTTGACTACTTCCTTTAATCTTTTCTTGCTGTCTTAATATGTGATTCTTTGGTGTTATCTTTCTTATTCAACAAGTGAAAGTTTTGTGATTGCATTCTTTAGCTGAGTGGTTTGATTGGTTGGAGCATTCTTGGTTTATTTGTGATACGATCTTGATTACTTTGATTCTTTAAAGATTTTTCAAAGGCCAAGTTAAACCAATTCATCCCCCTCTTGGTTATTGTGTGAAGTTCATACTGTTTTCAGGAGAGGTTCATGGGACCTAAGGGAATTAGGTAGTGGTGACTATCCGATGCTTGGTGCACTCATTTGGAACGAGAAGCTCACATGCTTCACTTTGCTACTCTCGACGGGCTCTGAGACTATACTTTTTCAGTTGGGAGCTGGGGAGATGTACACTGTATATGTATGTGGTAATCACTCTTGATTGTCATCCTCATGAAAATGTAAGACCACCATGATTTGGGAGGCTTGGTGAAAGTGATTAGGCCTTGTTGTGAAATAAGTGTGAAAGTTACACGCTTAGGACGCGAGAGTGTTGTTTGTAGAGATAACCACACGCGGTGGTTATATAGATTGTATGTTTTGGTTTTGTTTGCTATTGCTTGTTGTTTATGGCATTTGAGGAGCGGATGACTCACCCTTGCAACCACTAATTTCAGGAGGAGGTCATGGAGCATCAGAGGAGGGTGTTCACATGGATTAATAGATTCTGCTACAACTATATGGTGAAGGAAGAGGCGTGCCTCTAGGCGTATTTGAAGGCATCCGGTGCCATGTTTTGCTATTAGATGATCCCCAAATTCCACTGATCACCATAGAGACACATGCTACATACCCCTTCCCATTCAAGTGTACCCTCAACGTGATACTAACCATATCATTTTCTATTATGCTTACTTTGAATTTGAGCAGTCAGACAACCCATTGCGATTCTTGTAGTGATTCTTCGGGCATGATGCTAATGGGTGGGCCACTAGATCTACCTTCTGTTGGGATATGTCTGTTGATGTCTTGGAGGATACAAGAGATTTCATCAACAATGAGGATTTCATGCCATCCAAGATCGCGTTCTATAATGAAGAGATATTCGAGGACGAAATGGTTTCGTCTGATGAGGAGTGTGATTCCCCAGAAGATGAGAGCGACTCTTCTAAGGATATGATTTCGCCCTTGGTAGCATTGGGTCTTGGGCAGTGACTGTTCTAGTGTATGATTATTTTTTCCCTTTTTGATGTATATTTGGGGTGAGAAGATTTCTACACTCAGTGTCGTGATATTTTGATGTATTAATACTCTTGGTGGTACTGTATATTTTTTTGTGGGTAGTTAACACTCTATCTTTTGACAAAATAGTTGTAATTATTTTAGCACATTTTTGTTGATTGGGTCGTTGAGACTTAGTACGTATGATTATGCATTTCTTTTGGTAAAGTGAATGTATATGTTAATTATTTCGCTACTAATCTGTGTCCAGTTATTTACTTCTTATTTGCAATAAAGAAAAAATAAACAGAAAAGTTAATACTTTTCGAATAACATATTTATTTATTTTATTCTACTCCAATTAATTTATAAAAAAAGAAATTTAAATTTAATAACGAGTATTATACATAATTTATTATTTAATGAATTTTAAAATATAATACTTTTGAAAAAGAATTTAAGATGTTACAAGTCATCCTTAAAGGACTCAGCTCGCATGGTCTGCAAAGAGATCCTATTTCCATAAATGTGTTAGTGAGTCTAAAGATTTACCACCCTTGGGCCAGACGGTAGAGTAGAATTCGGCTTATGCTATTTACAGTTCATGTTTATTAAATGCACTCCTCTTTTTTTAATACTTTTTTGCATACAATTAGTAAAAATAACCTTATCTCTCTCTCTCGTGTAATTTCATCGCACTCCCCCTTTCAGTTCTCCTTCCTCTCCAATTCATGCTTGAAATAGAGTGAACGGTCCTGTATTTATTGTTCTCATTAATCTGTTTATATGGTTGGATTGTGGTTGATTTAATGTGTTGTGGGATAATTGTGGTGTGGAAAGGAACAAGTGAATGGGAATTTATGTCTTGTGAAGCCATGAAATCCATTATCACTATTTTTGAGATTTCAATTGGTTGGAGTGGATTGAAGCTCACGACAACATCGTGAATGCTATAGTGGTGGGGTTTGAGTTGGCACCTAATTACCAGTTCTGCTGACAACAAAGTGAAGATATAGTAGAGGAGGCACATGCTGAAAGGGGTTTCGTTGGACCTAGAAAGTGCGGTAGCGACATTAGCGGTGAATCAGGGTTTTGCTCAATTCAAATTTGACCTTATTTTTTGCAGATACAATACAAGGTTGGTAAAACTTGATTTTGTATCTGATTGCTTCTGTAGAAGATCTTCCACGATGTGTGACTATGCGACATGAAATTTTGAAAGCGAGTTTGGATGATAAATATGGATGAGCATGAGGGAGTTTTTTCTGGAATAGGGTTATACAAGAGGGGAGTGCTTTTTTTCAAGAGAGAAAAGAATGAGGGGAGTGTTTTTATTGGGGTAGTTAAAAATATTTTCAAAAGGGGAGTGTATTGGAAAATATGAAAAGATAAATAGCAACTGTCTAATTTTAGATTGAAATCGAGCAAAGTAAACTTTAATTGTTATTAAATTATATTTTATAAAAGTAGATTAATGAACCATATACTGTTCAGTAAAAAAAA
>QARZ01041012.1:40611-69241 GCA_013407115.1 Glycine latifolia
TTTTATAAAAGTAGATTAATGAACCATATACTGTTCAGTAAAAAAAAAAAAATATACCATTAATATATGTTTATCATGAATTATATGCACTCCTCATGTAACACATTCTCTGTTGTTGGAACCCAAAAGCCTTTTGGCACCATGAGTTAATCAGTGACATGATTATGTCAAGTTTCCAAGATGAATATCACAAGTGTCCATAAAAAAAGTTTCAGACCATGGATGAAAAAAAAAAAAATACTATTATTGTGTTCATAAGTTTGCAACCTAACCTTGTCTTTGTCTTTGCAACTCCTCTATTAACACCAACTGTTTCAACAACCCACCACGCTCAAGTGTTGTCGACCACTTTTGCAGCCTTACAACAAACCTTACTACGATCACACAAGAATAAAAAACTTTATTCCCAAATAAAATAAGTTACGTATAAAACACATGGCTTTTTCTTTTATATAATTAACACAAATTTGATAACGAACGTATAAGGCCTAGCTAGCATAACAATATTATTATGTACATTTAGAAAATAATAATATTACTTAATAGAGATATAAAACTAGTCTCAAGTAGTTGTCAAGTAATAGCATTATAATTGTTGATTAAATTATTTGTTTCAATCTGTAAAATTGTGCAAGACATTACAAATTTCTAAGCCATGATCCTAGGAGAGAGTAGTGTGGCCTTAATTTCTACCAAATTCACTACACACAAAAAGTTGGTGCCGGCCACCATGAGAAAAATTGTTGAGTTTTTATGCCACACTGTCCCGTGTCAACCCATCATTCGTGTGTTTACTTTGTATTTCTTTTTATGATAAATGTTAATAGATGTTATTAGAATACTGATTAAATTTTTTATTAAAATAATATTTTTAGGACTTTTTCATATTTTTTATAATTTTTATAAGAAATATTTTTTTTTAATAAATATCTTAAAAATATTAATTAATAAAAACTCAACATTTTATTTACTCTAAATTTTAGCAGCCAGATATCCTTACAAAAATCATGGTAGAATAGTACTTGCTTAGAAGATGTTTACCAATTATGAAATTGCTGAGTCCACCATTATCGTTGGTAAATGTTTTCATCTATGCTAACTTTTTGTGGTAGGCAATGTGTAAAATGAGGGGCAGGTGGTAAGCAGATGTGATGAGCACATAGACCATTATATAAATGGGAATGATGGGGAACAATAAGGTCTCTTCTAAAAGTATCATGAATCATGATAAGAATACACACATCATTCAAACAGTTATTGTTGTCGGTAGTAGCAGGGGTATAGTGGTGTTAACAGGCGTCGAGATCTTCTCAATTTCAAATGGAAATGGAGATCTCCAATTCTTTAAATCTTAAAATGACACTTAACATTTACATTGTTTTAACGGCTAATATTTACTCTCGTTTAATTTAAATAAATAAAAAAACTAAAACGAATTGGTACAATTCCACCATTCTATTAAAAAAATGTCTAATTTAATTGGATGAATATATTAATTATTATGAGTTATTTTTAAAAAAAATTATATCTATTTTCAATTTCTGCGCATCAAAAAACAATTGTGCCATTTGACAACGACCGCCAAAATAATGATAAAACCCTGAAGCAGTGGCGGGATTTCATGCCCTGTGGATATGATGACATGAGCAAGGTGGATTCAAAGATTATTATTTAATTTGAAAATGTATATGTAGGTGAGAAGCAAAGCAAATAAATTATTCAAACCGAAAATAGTGAGGTAGGTAATCATAAAACATAAGTTAAATTAATTTTTTATCCTCTAATCTATTTTTTTATTTATTTTGGTCACTTAATTTGTTTGGTGTTTAATTTAGTCATCTAATTTTTAAAAATAATAAATTAAATTGTATTTTGTGATAATTTAAAATTATTACTAATTGATTTTTAATAATCACAAATACATTTTTTCTAATAACGTCAATTTGATTTTGACAAAATGAATAAATTAAATCACTTTTAAAATAAATTAGAGATTCAAATTAAATCTAAAAATAATTAAAATCAAATTTAAATAATAAATTAGAAAATAAAAAATTAATTTAACCTAAAAAAAATAATAAAGAACTTCTAAAAGACAGCTGTTAGCTCCCTAATGATCAGCCTTTTTTTACGTCTTTTCTTTTTCTTTTTCTCCTCTATCTAAAGGCTTTCTGGGTGCCTTGGTGGGCTGGGTGTTTTTTTTTACAACTAATTCGGCTACGTGCCAGCGTGATTATCATAGGTTGAGGGTTATGGCTTATTTTTCTTTTGGGTTTTATTTGAAGATGTTCCATGCATCTTTTCAGGATATTTGTTTACTTTCTGGATATTTTAAACATATAATATAAGTATATAATACAGATTTTTGTTTACTTTTAGGGTTTTGTTTTATACATGCAATGGTCAATAACAATTCAGTATTTGTTCCATCTAACTTTTTTTTTAAAGAAAAACGCGGAAACTACAAAAAGATTGTATGATGGGTCATTAGCTATTGCATTCTCTTGTAGTAATTAGTCTATATTTAATTAACTAAATAATAGAAAATAAAATTTAACTTAAGTATTTAGTTTAATCTTTTACATGATATTTAAATTTTAAAATATTAAAATAGGTAAACCATTATGCTTTTCTTTTTTATGCATTATCCACATCTAAGTTGATTTTTTTAAAAGGAAAAAATATTTTTTTTTATAAAATCAAGGAATGAACATACTTATTTACAAAGATAAACAGTTTACCTGAAATCAAATTGACATCTAAATGTGGGTACCAAAAATATATATTAGTGTGAAATTATTATTTTAATTAATTTCTATAATAATCTTAATATAAAAATTTGAATTTTAATATATAATAGTCAAATTTGATTTTCTTTTGAAGTAATTAGATTAATTTAATTAAATAGAAAAAATATATTCAATTTAAAAATTTGTTTTAATTTTTTCAAATGATATTTAAAATTTAAAATAATATCTAACTTTATATTAGTTTTTTATTATAAAAAAACATGGAGAGACCAAGTCTATGGTCCTCCTCAGAGAGGATTTATGTACATATCTCTGATATAATAATTTTAATATAAATATGTTTTTCCTACTCACTCTTTTATGAATTAATTTATTTATTGAATGTTTTTTTAAACATATAAATTATATTAATTTATTTCCATAAAAAAACAAATAAAAAAAATACTTAATTCATATGATGAAGAATTTACATTAAACTATTTCACCATTTAAATTATTTAGAAATGTGCTCTATTATGATTTTAACACTTTGTAATTTATTGTAATTATTTATTACTATCTAATCAATAAATTCTTTACATTTCCGTCCGTTGCACGGCTACTAAAACTAGTGCTTGAATAAACTATGGAAGGAAATTCCTTGTTGTTTCCATGCTTGACTCACATAACACAATTGATACTTGTCATTGGATATGGTAAGAGAGGCATGAGTCCATGACACGTTATCCTTAACACTAGACATTAGAAAGAGCATTGAAAGCCTTCTCACAACATACGTGAAAGCCTTAATAAAGTTTTGGAATGTACTTATTATTCTCTGAAAACATATGAAGTTGTATGTTTGCTTTAATTTTTTTAATTTTTTTGCTGATTACTAGAGCATTTCATTATGGGTTTAGTATTTCTGCTCCCCACTATTCCATTTAATTTGCAATGTTTAAAGATTTATTTTTTATAAATTGGCTTCAATAGTTGTTTAGTCTCTATAATATAAGTTTTTTTTGTCCTCTTAATTTTTGTTGGTCTTGGTTGTTCCTCTTAATTTTTGGTCCTTATAATTTGTGGTTATTTTGATTTGGCCCCTATAATTTTTCTGTTAGATTTGATGGCCCAATCTAACAACAGGAATCAAAATCAAACAAAAAAAAATTCAACGATGAAAATGAAGAAAAATATAAAGGACTAAACCCAAAAGATCTCTATTTTATAGGAATCACAAATTTATTTAAGACTTTTAAAAGAGAAATATAACATCCAAAATATTGATAGATGGTAAAGAACGGTGGTCATTGATATAAAAAAATGAGACATAACTAAGGAATGACTCCATAAAGGCTTTTAGTGAAAGGGAAGGGACATTTGAATGAATTGAATACATGTAACTTAACAGTCTGACTTTTCTTTTCCATTATGTATATATTAGTGATCCTTAATATTCCTTTTGTAGTTTTTCAATTAAATAAATAATTTGGTAATATGCTTTTGGGCCTGAAAGTGATAAAATGGGGTTTTTAGAAAATAAATGGTTTTTATGAGCTAGTGGTTTCTTAAGTCACATGTTGAGCCTTTAGTCTCCATAAGATCAACTTATCTCTAGAACTGTTTTAGGTTTCTTGAAAATTCAGTATTTTTTTATGTTCACTCTTTTTACATTTTGGAACTCGTGTCATTAAAGTTGCAACTTGAGGAGCGAGAAGTTGTTGTCGTTGCTTGCACCCTTGTTGTACAAATGCATCTTTCAAAGTAAGGGGAGTGAGTTATCCCACTCATGGATATAGTTGTGGTCGAGGATAGAGATGAAAATGAGTTAGATTGTCTATTAAGGATCTTTGGTCTGACCTGATTTGTTTATTATAAATGTCAGACTAAGGCTTTTTGAAAAATTTGTTTAAATAAAAAGGTCAAGTTCAAGTTTTAAAAAAAGTCTGTTAGACTTGTCAGATTGGTCTATTTAATATATATATATATATATATATATATATATATATTGTCAATTTGCCATATCATAATTCTGTTTGGGTCCAAAAAAATAGAAAACATTTTTTTAAACAATTAAAAAAATAAGAATGAAAGAAAAAATAATTATTTAAAAAAAAGAAAAGGAAAATGATGAAATGGAAAGAATAAAAAAAGGGAAAGAAAAATATTAAAACAGAAAAAAGGATAAAGAAAACGTAAAAAAAAAAGACAAAGGAAGATAATAGAAAAAGGGAAATGGAAGAAAAATATTAAAACAGGAAAAAAAGAAAAAAAATATGGAACAGAAGAAAGAAAGAAAAAAGGGAAAGAAAGATAATAGAAAAAGAAAAAAGGAAAGGAAGATAATAGAAAAAGAAAAAAAAAGATGATAAAACGAAAAAAAAAGGGAAAGTAAGAAAAATTTGAATAAATTTGTTTTAGATTTACAAATCCCTATATTCATATTTATGACAGGCTTTTTAATAGACTCGTAGGTCAAACCAAGTTTTTAAATAGGCTAGACCAAGCCTAAAAAAAATTCTTAACAGGTAAATAGGTCAGGCCAGACTTTATGTTTTTAAATCAGGCCAATGCCAGGTCTAACCAAGTCTGGCCTGACCTGACCTGTTTCCACCCCTACTCGAGGGTAGTGAGGTTGACCTTGTATCCTAAATTAATTAGTTATAGATGTATGCTTTTACTTATTATAATTGTGTTTAATTTTATTGAACAGGCTGTGAACACCCCTAAAACACTTTATTTATCGCTTTGAACGAATAATTGGAGTGTTTGGTTATGGTTGGTGTTTTTTCCCCTTTTAGTGCTTCTTGAAATTAGAATTTGAGGATTTGTGTATTATTAATAGTAATTCATGTAATTGAATTGTCATTATGTGTATAAACGATTCATTATGCGTTGGAATTGTAATGAAATGTTAAAGAGTGTTTGGTAAGTTTAGAAAACCTTAGGGAGGATCTTAGGTTCTCAAAACCTAAATCGCGACATTTTATGCATCACAATTTAATGGGCGATTCATGGATTCATTAAGCAAAATAGGCATAGAGAAAAAAGGTGTGTCAAGTTGCTAGGGAAATAATTTTTCGCTTATTGAAAGGAAGACATTCATTGAGCTAATCTCAAATTCACTTAGCAAAATTTGGACAAAGACTAGATGAGTTTTTTGATGAATTTTGGTAGGCAATGTGTGAATTTAATAATTGAATTTGGTTTCGATGTTTTCATAAGAAATATATCCTTGGATGTTAGCTAAACAATGTCATCATAAGAAATAATTTTCTGCTTATTGAATGGAAGACATTCATTGGCAGTCAAATGTTAAAGAAGTGGTATCATAGTAAAGGCTTTGCTAGTAAGATGTGGCTTGGGGATGATTTAGGCTATGGTAGGTGAACATGTGACATTCCAAGTGTAGACGAGGTGGGAAGTGATTATCAACACAAAAGGAAATAAATTAGTAATTGATCATGTCCTATATATGTATGTGTGATTGCATGTGTGCTAGACAACTAACTCTTATATTTTGGAAAACTATTGTAACTCTCATCTTTACACATCTTAATAAAAATATAACTGAAATGCAATACTCCATTAATTAGGTAGAAATTTCCAACAAATCTTTCACTTTTAACATAATTGATGGGCATCACTACAACATCATCTTGGCAACCGTCCTCAACCTTGTTAGTTAATAGAGTAAATTACACTCGCACCCATGTGTTTTGCTCAAATTTCATCTGATACCATTTCTTTTTTCACATTTCTTTTACCCCCTCTGTTAACGTCGTTAACTAATGCCAATTGAAATATGTGAATAGACGAAATTGCCCTTACATTTTAATTGTAAAATCCAAATTATCCTCTTCCAATTAGTTTCAGAATTTATGGTTCACGATCCTCTTCATCATTCGCGAGTCTTGTTCATTTTTCTCTTGTTGGCGAGTTCTTTTTCAGCGTCCAGGGGCTGCGAGTTCTTCTTCCTCCCACGACATTCACATTCCATTCTTCCTCCAGTTCGCAAGTTCTCCACTATTCCTCTGCTAGTTCGCGACGTCCACAAGCGTCTCCGTTTGTCTTCCTCTTCGACGTTTACCAACGCTCTGTTTCTCTTCTAGTTTCACGATTTCTGTTCATGCTAGGGTTCTGCTTGTAAGTGACCACTGGACCTTCTATATATGTTGCTTTTAAAGATTATTTATTTAATTTTGATTGTTTATTGTTGCCTATTTCTAAATGGGGTTTCAATGGGGGACCTTTTTGGGACCACTTATGATTTTTAAAATCATTTGTTTATATTGTTGATTAAAATGGTGTTGATGTTTGAGACCATAAGAAACACAATGGATGAACTGATTATTTATTATTGTTGATTAAAATAGTGTTGATGTTTGGAACCACAGGAACACAATGGATGAACTGGAATACATGGATCCTGAACCAGGCAACGTTGATATTTTGGTCCACTTTATGAACCAACAAGGCGAACCAAGTGAGATACGCAATGTTGATCCTGATAAGTTTGAAATATTCGACGCACATGACTGTGTGAACAACATTGCTAATGACTAATATTTGCCACCATGTCACCCTTTTATTTTGTGAGAATCAAAATTCAATTTATATTCATATGTATGTTAGTAGAACAAATGATGAGTTTTGGAACCTACCTGTGATAGAAAATGTGAATAAATCTGTGAATGAACCTATGAGTGAAAATGTAAATGAAACTCTGAGTGAAATGTGAATGAATGTATGATTGAACCTGTGAATGAATGTATGAATGAAAAATTGAAGAAGAAGAAGAATGAAGGGGGTTAACAATACGTACCAACAATGTGGGTTAACGTCCAACAAAAAGTTGGGTTCACATTCAATTACAGAAAAAACAAAAAGAAGCAAGAGTCTTAAAATATTTTCAAGTTGAGAGGAAGAAAATGATGGCATTTTAGACATAAAATTTTATTAAAAATCATGTGATCAACATGTGTCTAATTTCTGTTAAATTACTAAACAATGTTTAGGATGGAGGGAGTTTTGGTGTAATGTGAGCTAAACAATTAAGAGTTTTTTATAGGGTGCAAAAAGGGAGGGATATTGGATGAAATTTGAGCAAAATACATAAGGTACAAGTGTAATTTACTTTAGGTAATATTATGCAATCATCATATAATACTAATTAAAGTTTGTATGAATTTTCTTTGACAAGGGCACGAAGTGACCATTAGTGTAAAAATATATAAAGCATAAACAAGGAGCAATTCTTAGAAGGTTTCTAACAAAAATAACACATGAACTAATCAAATACACATTAGAATGAAAAGAATCTTGAAAATATAAGTATGTGAATGTATTTAATTTTTTATAATGATCACATAAGAATTTGAAAGATAGATGTACTTGATTTGGGACAATTGGAATGATTAACCTCTTGGAAAGTTTGATAAGAAACACATTGGTTAGGATAAAACATACAAATGTTAAAATGGTCAAATTTTATAACGTTACAATTTTTAACCTTTTTAATTCATATTTGCTCTTTCCTCACTTACATGTTAAACTGTTTTTATTATTATCAAGTTTAATTATTACTTTTTAAACTATCATTTTTTAGTGGAAAAAGTAGCTAATTGGCCTACCATTTTAGATATAGGGACCGATTTCTATATTAAGAACCAAGTGTTTGTTTTAGCTGGATACGTTACTTCTCTAATGTTTTTTTTTAATCAACAAAGATAAAAGATACTAATAAAAAAGGTATAAGAGATACCTACTACAAATTACAAGAGTATTGTTTTAATTACCTAACACATCATATTGAACCAGTTACATCATATTTAGCATAATATCCATGCAAATATTCAGTAACCGCCCATATGAAAAATGATATTTCCACCGTTACAAATTTTCTCTTGTCAAAACATTCTAGAATATGTCATTACTCACTTAGTCTTCTATTTCTGTTATGCCTTTATTTAGCTCCCCTTCCTCTATAAATGCCACTTCCCCCATTGGTGGCTCACCAAAAGCATTATCATTTAATTGGTCAACTACCTTTCAATGCATTCTAGATGGCTTGCATCCCTTATTACAGTGCTCACACCATTGGCCAATATTTCCAACCCGTCATGCATTGATCACTCTAGCACCATTAATGAATTTGTTCAAAACCCACTGATATGCAGCTAGCATATAGTAGTTTTTAAGCTAAATGAATCAATAAATCAATCATAAAGTATCAATAAATGCTAGAATAGGTGAAAGTTTCATTATTTTATTTATACTACTTATTCTGTGTATTTTTGATATTAGGAACCAAAGAGAGAAGAAAAGAAAGCAAGATAAAGAAGCCAATAGTTTCTGAAGTCTGGCGCTAGTCGCGCCAAAGGCTTTGAACATAGCAATTTCCACTGTCATCTCACGTGATCAGCGTGAGATCCGCGCCATCAGCGCCACACAAGGGAAATAGGGCAATCTTCACTGCCATCTCACACGATCAGCGTGAGATATGGCGCTACTCGCGTCAAAGACTTGGAATAAGAGTAACATTCACTGCCATCTCATGCCATCCGCATGAGATGATGTGTCAGTCGCGCCAGAGATTTAAAAGAAGAGGAAATTCCACTGCCATCTCACGTGATCAGTGTGAGATTCGCACCATCTGTGCTACAACATATTGCAGCCCATGCCAGTCGCGCCAGACCCACGCTAGTCGCGCTAGCGATACGTGACTTCAATAAACAGCTTTTTATTGCACGAGTTTAAGGGATTTTGGGTAGACTTGGTGACCTAGATATAAATAGAAGCATGGAAGACTGAAAGGGGGTTCCACAGCAGAGTTAGAAGTCAGTTGCATTGAAGGAGATTCAAGGAAGCTAGGTCAAAGGAAAGCAAGATTGAGGGGTTTAAATTCTTCCTCTTCTTCTTTTCTTTTCTGAGTTTAGTTCACTGGTATTCAATGCTATTGAAGTCAAGCATGAATATGCTTGGCTAGTTCTTTTATTGTGGTTAGGGCCATGAACCTTATGGGAACTCCTTTGTAATTGATTGATACTATGATTCTTTTATGCTAAGTTGTTTTATTTTATCCTGTGTTGAATGAAGTATATCTTTGTTTGAATTGATCAATCTAATGAAGTTCTTAGGGTTAGGGTTCACAATAGGAATATTGAGGTTTTAATTTCTGACTTGGGTAAAATAACAATTGGTACATTACCTAGGGATAGGGATGTATGGTTGCAGATGAATTGATATATCACCTTAATGCTTAATCTAAGAAAGATTACTAAGGAATTAGGATTTTTGGCTTGGGTTAAAGGGTTAAAATCACTAAGGAATTAGGATTTAACTACTTGTATGTAAGATATATTTTCTGAATAACTAGGATAAAAGAATTTAGGAATCAATTAAAGTAAAGAAGGTAGCGATCAAAAGGTGAATGCGCTCTAACTACAATTCTTTCCATCAATTCCTTAAATCCAAATAACATTTTGTGTTTACAGCATTCTTTAATCTTAGATTTTAATTTTAATTGTCTTAATTCACAATACAAACCAATTTCATAAATATTTGTTAATCCAATTTAAAGATAATAAGTTGTAATAATTTTAGTGCCTCAATCCTCGTGGAGACAATACTCTATTTATCACTTTATTACTTGGAATGATCGGTGCACTTGCCGAATCCACAACACCCACCATTCACTCCATAATGCATGCAAACGGATATACTATCCACTGAGAAAAATGAATATTCAAAAGCTGGTTGATAAGCTTCAAGCCATGACCAACAATGGAATAACACCTCATGTTGTGTCTCCACATGTTTATTAATTTTACCTTGGAAAATCCTTTTGTTTCTATTATTCCATAAAACCCATACCACTGAACACCATAAATACTTCTGTCTCTCATTGGCAAAGGCCTTCCCATGAATTATATTGTGTTGTGTAAAGTGCCCTGGTATTTTGTCTGGTAGCATGAGAGCAGATTCATCCTGCTAACAAAAAAATTCCACACGTTCACTACTTGTTTGCAAGCCAGTAAAGCATGGTTTGAAGTTTCTTCCATTTCATCACATTGGGCATTTAAAATTCCAGATTTGCACCTGTATGTTCATTTTCCGCTGATTTTGACCCGTTGACAATTTATTTTCCATTTCCCGCCATAAGAAAAAACTTACTTTTGGTGGTACATCAAGAGCATCTCCAATGCCAGATACTTATTTGGATTCCTTCATCAATTTTCCGTGGTTCCTGTCATGTCACTCATAAGGAACTCACCCAATATTTTACTCCAATGCAAGAAATCACAAGAAATTTAAAAAATCCACATATTTATATTTTTTTTTAATAAAACTTAACTTTTTTTTTCAGTTTTTATAAATACAAATAAAAAATATGAATAATTGAAGAAAAATGAAATATAACTTAAAATGAAATGCGTAACAATATAAAATAAAATTTTACATAATAATAGATAATTAAACACAATAAAATCGAGATAAATAAAAACATAGGAATGAAAAAAAAATATTACATAAATTTAGTTATTGTTATTTTCGTTTTCGAAACGTTCCCAAATATGCTTAACTAAATCTGCTTGAAGTTGACAGTGTTTTTGTTTGTCTTGAGCCTCTGCTCTCCTTTGAAGGTATGTCGATCTGATACTAGGGTGAGCATCTAAAGATACTTCGAATGTTGACGTGTTGTTACCTACATTATCGTAATCAATATTACTTTCATATGTGTCACGTTTGTCCTCGACAATCATGTTATGCAATATGATGCATGCATAGATGATATTTTTCATTTTAGCAATATCCCAAAAACGTGTCGGACCACGTGTAATTGCGAATCGAGATTGGAGCACTCCGACCTGTTCTACATCCTTTCTTGTCGATTCTTGTCATTGAACAAATAATTTTCACTTTTCTCCTTGTGGCATTGAGATGATCTTCACAAATGTAGCAAAGTCTGGATAAATACCATTCACTAAATAGTATCCATATAATATTGGGTTCTATTTACTGTGTATTGCACTGCGGGAGCACGTGCCGACAAAAATTCATCAAACACATTAGATCCATTTAACACAATAATGTCATTATTTGAACCCGCGGTGTCAAAAAATGCATGCCAAATCCACAAGTCTTGTGATGCCATGGCTTCAAGAATGATTGTTTGGTTGCGATGATCACCTCTACAAAATTGACATTTCCATGCAACTAGACAATTTTTTCATTCCTAGTGCATAAAATCAATGGAACCTAACATACCTGGAAATCCGTGTGCTGCTCCCAGTTGTAGTAGTCGTTCGGTGTCTTTGTTACTTGGTCTCCTCAAGTACTTATTCCCAAATATGGTGCAGAAGCCTGATACAAATTGCTCCAAGCATTCCACCCCGGTTGTTTCACCAATTCGAACATATTCGTCTACACTGTCAGCAGATGAGCCATAAGCTAATATACAAAGTGCAGTTGTGCACTTTTGTAATGGAGATAGGCCTTTCGACCCAGTGCATCGAACCTCATTTGAAAGTACTCATCATGATTGCTGAGCCCATTTACAATACGGAGAAACACATGCCTTCGCATACAAAATCTTCGTCAAAACTGAATCTCTGTGTATACAAGATTTACTAAGAAATAGTCATTGAACAATCCATCATGACCTTCTTCACGATTCTGATGTACCACTTTTTTTTGCATACGCCCAGCAGTGTTGCCTTGTAGTTGTTGTTGGCTCTGAAGTATCAACTTAATGATTTCTTCATCGGTGTTATCTTCCAATTCCTCATTTATCATTTGATCTAAAACTTCATCTAAATCGATGTTTGGATCCATTATATGGTATTTGAAGTGTTTGAAATGAGAGAGAAATATTGCATAATTTGTATGAAACATTGGACATTTATATAGCTTCATTTAAAACGGATAGTTTTCCAACAACTAGTTTTATAACAAATATTTTTATAACATAAAATTTTGAATATAACATATAACAAGGACCTATATTGTTAAAATTCTGCATACAAAATAACATCATATTCACTAATTTGAACATAAGAACTAAACTTTTAATTGAAGAGTTTTTTCCTAATATGGTCACAATACTTTTCATGGTCTTGGCATTGCTGTTCTGACATGTTAGATGTATCCTTCATGAGGATTTCATACTCCATGTGCCTTTCCTGATCTTGCATACGCCTTTCTTGTGCCTCCTTTAACTGGATAAGTTTAAATGTGTTTACATTCTTCTCATTCATTACACTTTCTATGCCAGATAAATCGATAGCGTTAGAAACTTCTTTTCCTTTGCTCTTTCTTTTTGCTGCTTTTTGTCCAATTGGGCGAGACATTGGCGATGGTGTATCATATTCTTCGGCTTCAACCGGTGTTTCTGTGTTAGAAGACGACAAGTAATTTCCACCAGTAGAAACCTTTGTTCTTTTTGAAGAATTTGACATAAATTCTGCATCGAATTTTGGTTGATCTTTCAACAACAACCAAGCATGCTCAACCTCAAATTTTTTACCTGTATCCTACCAGTAAATCAAATGAGCATTAGTCATACAATCCTTCTCTAAAATTCCACTTCTCCTATGTTTATCTTCTTGTTTGTAGCGCTCATTAAACTTTTGAAATGCAAGGTGGACCTTGTTCCATCGAGATTTCAATTGAGTCAAGCTTCTTTCGCAAAATAATCCGTTTTCACGCACAACGTCATTGTTGTACGCATTTTTAATCCTTGTCCAATATTGCTTTGATGTTTGGTCGACACCTATTATTGAATCCTTTGACACATTGAGCCACGATTAGACGAGAATCACATCTTCTGTCACTTAGAATGTTGTACGAATTCTTTTTCCACTACCATTGTGGTTGCCCTCATCTAGTTGAATATTGTCTACACCGATTGTGGATTCAACCTCATTGATAGGGGGTGAAATATTGGATAAAGAAGACCTATAACACGTGTTTGGGTTGGTGATGGCTGATGGTTGACTACAAAATTGTGGGTTTTGAGAACTATCACTGGTAGGTGACTCTACATTAGATGGAGGATGCATATACCACATGTGTGGGGGTGGTAGATACATAACATACTGAGGTGAATTTTGAGAATTTTCACTGGTAGGGGATACATAACATATTGTGGTGGATGTGGTGGATTTGCAAAATTTTCACTAGTAAGGGTGGTTGATTTTGCAAATAATTGTAAACACTTTGATTATACTGATTGGGATCCATTTCAGAGAAAATAAAAAAGATTAAGGATTGATAGGAACAAAAAAAATAGAAGTGTGAATTTTGTGTGGAAAAGCTTAGCAAATCACCCAAATTTATAAAGGCAGCGGTCAACAATTATTTTTTTTAAACGAATATTTTCTAACTTTAGATGTCAGCCTATTAAAAAAAAGTAATTTCCTAAACGTTCAATTTTTTGACCCAACGACTATTTTGTTTCATTTATTAATTTTCTCCCTGGATCCAAAACTTGACTTGTTTTTTGACCTATTTGTTTTCAAGCCACGAAATATGTCTTTCTTTTTGCTTTGCTACATACTTCCAAGGTAGAATCCATATGCTTTTCCAGTAGGCATGTTTGAATACGTAATAAAGTGTATACATTAATAAACAATACATGGCATTTTACAATTTTTTCTTAATTACCCACTCCCCACCCAATGGCTATTTTGTTTCATTTATTACAATTTTTTTAATTAACCACTCCCCACATGTCCCACACGTCCCTATCATCCATATATATCCAAAACCTTCACATTTATTCTCACCATGGACTCTTCACCTACTTCTCCTCTCTCTTCTCCACTCAAACCATGTTCAACCTTCTCCACCCACGTCCAAGTATTCCATTATTTCTTTCTCTCTTCTACACAACGCACTTTCTCTTGTGTCCGCATTTGCCCAGCTTTCTCACGCCATGATTGTTGTCGTCGCAGAGCTTCCTCACATGCGCTGTCTTCTCCAACCACCACCGTTGGCCGATGCGGTAGTTCCTCAACCCACCGCCATGACCTCTTCCTCGAGCAACCACTTCCACCGTCGCGGCCCATTCCTTGTGCCAAACGGTTAGTTGTGCTTTTCCCTCTTTCTTTTCCGGGGTGGTTGAGCTGAATAATATTATTATATTGTTAAGAACCGATTCCTTATATAAGCAATGCTCCTCTTCCTTCAAGAATCGGTTTCGCCACGCAATCATTGTCCAGTGCGTAGTGTTTTCATGGAACCGGTTCTTCAAGTTAAGGAACCATGGAAGCTCCCCGCGTTGGAGATGCTCTAAGTTTCCACATTTGGGTAAGAGTTTTCTCTTTGTGGGCCCCCAACAACGCATAACCGACTGTTTCCCATATGCCGACTTCACAATATACACCCCAGTTTTCCCCTGTAACCACAACCATGCATCCTTCCCCTCCTTATTTGGACAAAGGTGTTGGACCACACCATTAATTGTGTCCACACTCTCCCTTTCCCATTCAAACCACTTTCTACGCGACAACATGTTCCAACACCAAACTCTTCCCTCCCAACGTCCCATATTTGCAATAACGTCATTCTTTTGTTGAGAATTAAGGTACAACCTAGGAAAGGACACTCCTAAGGGTTGTTCCTCAATCCAAGTATGATGCCAAAATCTTATAATTTCTCTATTTCCTACTCTCCACTCTATGAACTTTTCAAACCACTTTGTCTCACTATTACCCCCCCACACCTTTCTAAGATTTCTCCACCACCAAGACGAGGATGCATGACATTCCTTATGTGGGAAACCCCTTCACCCTCCATACTTTGAATTCAAAACATCACTCCACAAAAGACCCTTATCAATAAAAAGTTCCCATCTCCATTTTGCAAGTAACCCCTCATCAAAAAAGAAAACATTTTTTAATCCCTAGCCCACCACAACTCTTAGGCTCACAAAGTTTATCCCACTTAGTCCATGCTATCTTCATCTTCCCTTCCACACATCCCAATAAAAAAAATTCTTTGGATACTAATGATTTTTGGCCCCACAAATTTTGGCAATTTAAAGAAAAGAGGAAAAATAAAGATAAAGAAGAGAAAACAAAAATAATAAGATACACCCTCTCCCTAAAGGACAATATTTTGTTTTTCCAAAGGGACAACTTTTTTGAGAACTTATCTAAAACTAGTTTCCAAGTGGATACCAACCCAGGGTTTGCGCCAATGGGAATACCTAAATAAACAAAAGGTAATTTCAATAGTTTACAATTCAAAAAAATTGCATACCTTTCTACCACGTCACCCTCCACCCTAATTGCACCAAAATTGCTCTTGTGGAAATTTACTTTCAACTTGGAAACTAATTCAAAGAACCTTAAAATGCTTTTAATCACCACCATGTAAGAAAAAGATGCTCCCCCCAAGAATACGATATAATTTGGATATTGAAGTAAATTCACTTGTACACCTTTTCCCCCCACTTTATAACTCTCGGAAAGATTCTTCTTGATGGCCTGTCTCATCATTCCACACAGCCCTTCTGCCACCCAATTAAAAAAAATGGTGCTAGAGGATCACCTTGTCTGAACCCTTTTGACACCACAAACTCACTAGTTGTACATCCATTCACCAAAATTGACACACGACTACTCTTCAAGCACCCTTTTATCCATTTAACCCACTTTTCTTGGAAACTAGTCTTTTTAACATATAAAACAAAAATTCTCAATTCACCGAGTCATATGCTTTCTCATAATCCACCTTAAACACCAAACACTTTTTATTTTTTTTCTTTGCTCCACCACTTCGTTAACCACTAGTGCACTATGTATTAGATGTCTTCCTCCCAAGAATGCACTTTGTCTTTGATCAATGACATCACCAAACACCTCTTTTAGCCTCATTGAAAGGATTTTAGCCAATATCTTATAGATGCACCCAACTAAGGATATTGGTCTAAATTCCCCCGAGTTAAGTGGCACCTCCACTTTTGGAAAAAGAGAAATAAAAGACGCACCGCTACCTTTAGGCAAGACTTCATTCTCATGGTTTTCCTCTATAAATCAACAC
This sequence comes from Glycine latifolia, assembly GCA_013407115.1. Lineage (NCBI taxonomy): Eukaryota > Viridiplantae > Streptophyta > Magnoliopsida > Fabales > Fabaceae > Glycine > Glycine latifolia. The sequence goes on from QARZ01041012.1 coordinate 57,390, forward strand.
ATCGCCCTTGAGTAGGCTCCTAAAAGTTTTAATAAAATTGAAATTAAAACCATCCAGTCTCGGACTCTTTGAGTTCTCACACTCCCAAACTGCCTCGTTTACTTCACTCTCTTTAAACTTTGCCAAAAGAAAGTCATTGGCTTCTGGGGAAATTGTCTTGTACTCAATACCATCCAACTTAGGTCTCCTTCCTTCTTGCTCTTTTCCTCAAAAAACTGCTTTACTTCCATTTCTATCGGGTTCCTCCACATTCAACCCTTTTAGCATGTTTTTCTTCCTTCTTCAATTAATGCAAGAGTGAATTTTTTTTTTTTTTTGAGTTTCTATCTCCTTCAATGACCCACTTTGCTCTAGCCTTTTGTCTAACTAAAGACTCATTGTACCTAGCAACCCTCCAAAACTCCTCTTGTAACTCCAACTTCTTACATCTCCCCTCCTCATCCAGCCCCTCCCTTTCCTCTAGTTTTTCTAACTCATTTAACTCTTTGACCTCCCTTTTTTTTCTTTCCCATCCTATAGGCCAAAGTGCTTCAAATTCCACACCTTATGACATTTTTTTAGACCCTTCAATTTTTATTTTAGAACATATGCTTCCCATCCTTCCACTCTCAATTGTAACCAAGTTTCTTCCACATATTTCTCAAATGAATTGTCTAGTAGCCAATAAACAAGGATTCTTAATGGCTTAGGTCCCCAATCCACACAATGATTCTTGACAAGAATTGGACAATGGTCCGAGATGTTTCTCTCAAGAATACATTGTGTTACATCCAGCCAACAATTCAACCACTCCGTTGTCACCAAAATGCGGTCAATCCTACTTCTTGCTTTTCCATTAGGTCTAAACCAACTGAATTGTCTTCCATTCATAAGAATATCCAACACTTCCACCTATTCCACCAACTTATTAAAACCTCTAGAATGACCCCCACCCCCCCTCTATGTGTTCCACCCCTTCTCTCTTGGATGCACAACGAACACTATTAAAGTCCCCTAATAAGCACCATTCCCTTATAACACTCCTATCTTTAAGAATTTTTAACTCGCCCCAAAGTTTCCTTTTAGCCTCCACTTCACATGATGAGTAAATATTTACCAATACCACTTCCCTCCCATTTTCTTGCCACACACCTTCTAGACCGATGTAGCTCTTTCCAATAAAATGATTATTTAGAGTAAACACCTTTGTGTCCCATATATGCAAAAGTCCACTTGACACTCCCATAATCCCCATTTCCATCCAACTATCACCATTTCCCCACAACTTTGAACACAATCCTTGATCCACCACTTTCTTCTTCAATTCTTGTATACACAAAAGTTGCACCTCTTCTTTTTGCACTAGCCTTCTCATAATTTTCCCTTTCACACCACCCCCAAACCCCTAACATTGAATGCTAACATCTTCATATACATCCATTTCCAAAATGCTCATTGCCATTATTTCTTATTTTCTACAGCCCTTGTTAATCTCTCACTTCTATCTTTTTCAACTTCTCCTTCATTGTAACCTCCTATACTTCAAAAGTTAACCCACACAACTTGCCTATCTCCCATAATTTTCTCATTGTTGGCATCATTTTTATACCACAATAATATATTACAATTAAGAATGGCACTATTACTTACATTATTATAGTAGTCCCACTCTTTCTGTGTAATTTCCTTTCCCATTGCACTTCCTTGACCATACGAGCCTTCCATTGTAGCTTTCTTCCCTTCAGAGTTTTCATCTAGTAAAGAAGCCCCCCTTAGACTCCCACGTTCGACGCCTTCCCCAACTGTATTGGTTTTTGTACTTTTCTCCTTTCCAGAAGTTCCTCCTTTCCTCAGTAATATAAATCTATTATTGCCATATGTCTCTATCCTCTGTTGAGTAATACTCTTCAATTCCTCTAAGTTAATATTCAACCCAAAGTCATGTAATTTTTTCTTTCCCTTGTTCTTCTTCTTTCTTGAAACAAGCCCATTGTTGTTAGATTGGCCCATTTGACTTTCATCTTCGTTATCTTGCTCATATTGGGCTGGAATACCATTTGTTGGCAGGCCCAATACCTCCCCACTAGCGCTAACATTCTCTTTTGCTCCTATTTGTCCACTAGATTGCTCCATGCATTACTCTACCTCCTTTACACTTCCATTCTCAGTCTCCATCACTTCACATCCCTTTGTCTCCCTTGCTATCTCCTTTTTGTTTTCTCCATTATCCTTCTCGAGCCTTAAGTCCCCAACAACTATATTTTTATCCAACTTTACCCCCTCATTTAACTTTATTGTACCACCAAGACAATTGATACTATGACTACTATGCAAAGTATTTTCTTGTTTTGTTATATCCATCGGTTCATAATTTGATCATCCCATTGTTTCCACCCTGCATCATTGTAGACCTTTGATGAAGATCAAGAAGTGCGAGGCCCCATGACAAGGACAAGATCAAAAGAAGCACAAGAAGCATGGGATCATGAAGTGAACTACTTCCTTTCTCAAGCATTGGGTCAACATATCAACCTTTCCTTGAGTCCAAAGGCCAACCCGGAAGAACCATTTAGATTGCTCCAATTGATTCAAATGAGTGAAGAACCCAAATACCAATAAGTGAAGAACCTAGATATCTCCAATGTTTTGAACATAACTTGAGTTCTAGATGTCAGTTTTATGCGTTCTTTGATGCGTTTGAAAGCTCTAAAGATTTCCTACAAGTCATATTTCTAGTCTCAAGTCCTAAATCTACATCTATGATGATAAAAATAGGATATGAAGTTCAGCACGAATCAGATTTTTTTAGTATAATTTTTATGTGACTAAAGTCCCACATTAGAGAGAAAGAGGAAAGAGACACCACTTGTTGGCTATAAATAGCCATTCATTTATCTTATGTACTCACCTTTGAATTGAATAAAAACTTTTCACTTTTAAAAGTGTGTGAGAGGAAGTTCCTCTTGGGTTCTTAATTGGACCAAACATTGGTTCTTATCAAAGGTTTCTATAATCTTTGTGGCGAATCCCCACGGGACTTATCACTTTTCATAAGGTGTGGCATCTTCTTCCATTTCTTGTCTTTCCTGCCTTTATTTTATTTAACATTTTGTTCATGTTAAATTCGTTATTTTTTTGTTCTACACTTTTCTTCATATTGTCTTTTATCTTTGTTTCTCTTCGTCAAACACTTGGCGTGAACCTTTTTCTTATGTTTTAACAAGAAGCCATTTCAAGGACAATCCCTAAAAACAATGAACCCCATATTGGTTCATATCATGTGGTATCTTGAGCCCGGATCCTAGAATTGGCCAATTTCTTGTGTTTGTGTACTGTTCTTTAATTCTTGTCCTTTTTTTCCTCTGTCTTTTGTTTTTATTCTTTATCATTCTATTCTTTTATTTCTCATTCCGTTCTTTTATTCCTCGTTCTTTATCATTCAGTCTTTATTCCTCGTTCTTTATCATTCAATCTTTATTCCTCGTTCTTTATCATTTCGTTCTTTTATTTCTCGTTCTTTATCTTTTGCGCAATTTACAGCTTTGTTATAATCTACTCATAATATTGTTGTAACGACGTTATTCTATGTACCTTATTCTAAACTGAATTATTATTGTTCACAATTGGTCATCAACTAAACATCATTTGCGTTAGTGTGAAAAAGAAAAGGGGTAGCTTATTTAAAAAAAAACAACAAAAAAAAGAGAAATCCAAATGTGCTTCTTTTAAACTGCTTGTTGTAAAAAAAATTGTTTCATAAGAGAACCCCTTTGTACTAATTTATTTGACAATTGTGAAAGTTTATTTGTGGTGCTATAATGTTATTCCTTCTATTTTTTTGCGCAATTGATTTTTTTTTCTTCCTAGTTCTGTAATGTCTTTGTTTGGCCTTCTTATTTTGAGCGTGTGTTTCTTTTGTTACCTTTTCTAGTTTGTCTTTTAAAATTCCTTTCGATTTTTGTCTTTGTGGTTTTCCTTTTGTTCAATGAATCTAGTATGCAACTCTTGTGAGGATCGCTACAAATTTTTATTAAAAAAAAACTTTTGATTTGGAAACATGACTGATCTTGTTAAGAACCTAAAGAGAACTTTGAGTGGTAAAAGGTAAGAGCGTTTACATTAAAATCAAAAGCCATTTTCTGAGTGAAAACACGAGTTGTTATTTCTTGAGTGAAACATGTTACTAGAGTGGTGAGTTCCTGTTCATATTTTCCTCATACTACTATATGATGGTTAGTGGTTCTAGTATCCCTCCCATCCCTAGAATTGATGCAATGCAAGCTTGCTTGGATGAGTTGACCAATCAATTTGCTCAAATCTTAGAGCACAATCAGAGGATGGAAGAGAGGATGGATAGAAGAGAAAGGCGTAGGTCTAGAGCCTTCACTCAAATGAGTGATAGTGGAGATGAAGAGAGAGAGAGAGTCCTAGGAGGCATGAGGATAGGTGAAGGAATGAAAGGAGACATAGGGAAAATAATAGAGAAGAAAGACCTAGGAGGAGAAATGAGAGGGATGAAGGACTTGAGCGGGTTAAAATTAAAATACCTAAATTTCAAGGGAGGAATGACCCCGAGACTTATTTGGAGTGGGAGATGAAAATAGAGCAAATTTTTTATTGCAATAACTATAGAGAAGACAAAAAGGTGAAATTGGCAGCAATAGAATTTATAGACTATGCTCTAATTTGGTGGGACCAACTAGAAAATGAGTGAAGGAGAATAGGAGATGAACCGGTGAATACTTGGATGGAGATGAAATCCATGATGAGAAAAATATATGTTCCTCCCGATTACCATAGGGAGCTTCACAATAAGCTCCAAAGACTCACTCAAGGGAGTCTAAGTGTAGATGAGTATCATAAGGAGATGGAGGTTGCTATGGTACGAGAAAGTGTTGTTGAAGAACCGAAAGCCGTCATGACACGCTTCTTACATGGACTCAATAGAGAGATACAAGATGTTGTGGAGCTACAACATTATGTCGAGCTTGGGGACTTAGTCCATCAATTGATCAAAGTTGAGCAACAACTCAAAAGGAGGTATTCTAACCGAAAACCTTCTTCAACTTTCAAGCATTCCTCATGGAAAGATAGACAACCCAAAGAAGATCCACCCTCATGGGCCAAGGAAGGTAAATTCTCTAAAAAATCTAGTCCTTTGGTTTCTACTCATAATGCTTCTTCTTCTTTCACTCAAAAAGCCAGGAATATCAAGTGCTTTAAGTGGTTGGGCAATGGACACATCGCCTCACAATGTCCCAATAAGCGTGTAATGGTGTTAAGGGACAATGGGCACATTTCTAGTGACTCATGCCCCAAAAAAGCAATTACAAGTGAAGATGAAGATGATTGTGAAGCTTATGCTCTGGAAGGTGACTTGTTAATGGTAAGGAGGCTCTTGGGATACCAAATTGTGTTTGATGACCAAAGCCAAAGAGAAAACATCTTCCACACAAGATGTATCATTCAAGGGAAAGTGTGCTCCTTGATCATAGATGGGGGAAGTTGCACCAACGTGGCAAGAACTCGCTTGGTGAACAAACTCAATCTTAGTACCAAAACTCATCCGCGTCCATACAAGCTCCAATGGCTAAGTGAGAATGGTGAGTTGGTTGTTAATCAACAAGTGATGGTAATTTTTTGTATTGGTAAGTACAAGGATGATGTTTTGTGTGATGTTGTGCCTATTGAGGCTGTCCATATTTTGCTTAGAAGGCCTTGGCAACTTGATAAGCATGCTATTCATGATGGTTTTACTAACAAGTTTTCTTTTTCTCATGATTCTTGAAAAATAACACTTGTACCACTTTCTCCTAAAGAGGTGTGTCAGGATCAAGTTGCTTTGAAAATAAAGAGAACAAGAAAAAAAATATTTCTAAAGCTAAACATGAAGAGTCAGATAGAAACCAAACTCTTGTGCTTGAGAGAAGGATAGAAAACTTATTTGCTAGGGAGAGTGATATCAAGAGGGCATGTTTGGCAAAACAAGAAATGTACATTTGCATGTATAAGGACATGTATTTGAATTCTAACTCTAACCCTCTTCCTAGTGTTGTTAATTCTCTCTTGCAGGAATTTGTAGATATATTTCCAAAGAGTGTTCCACCCGGTCTACCTCCCTTAAGGGGGATTGAACACCAAATGGATTTTGTGTTGGGGGTCTCTTTGTCCAATAGACCTGCCTATCGGTCCAACCCTCAAGAGACACAAGAGATACAAAAACAAGTTGAGGAGTTGCTATCCAAAGGTTGGGTAAGAGAAAGTTTGAGTCCTTATGCTGTCCCGGTAATCCTTATTCCTAAAAAGGATGACACTTGGCGAATGTGTACTGATTATAGAGCTGTTAATAATATAACTGTTAAATATAGATACCTCATTCCCCGTTTGGATGATTTGCTTGATGAATTGTATGGTGCATGCTATTTTTCTAAAGTTGATTTAAAAAGTGGGTACCATCAAATTTGCATAAGGTAAGGGGATGAGTGGAAAACAACTTTCAAAACAAAGTATGGTTTGTATGAATGGTTGGTGATGCCTTTTGGACTTACAAATGCTCCTAATACTTTTATGAGACTCATGAATCATGTTTTAAGGGAGTTTTTCGGTAAGTTTGTGGTTGTACTTTGATGACATATTGATCTATAGCATGACATTAGAATAGCATATTGAACACCTTAAGGCTGTTATGCATGTGCTTAGAAATGAAAAGTTGTACGCTAATCTAGAAAAATGTGTCTTTTGTAATGATCATGCAGTTTTCCTAGGTTTTGTGGTAAGTTCCAAAGGAGTCCAAGTGGATGAAGAAAAGATAAAAGCTATTAGAGAGTGGCCTACCCCAAAATCTGTGAGTGAAGTGAGAAGTTTCCATGGGTTGACTAGTTTCTATAGGCGGTTTATGAAAGATTTTAGCACCCTAGTTGCGCCTTTGAATGAAGTGATAAAAAAAAGTGACTTTTAAGTGGGGGGAGGCCCAACAAAGGAGTTTTAATGCCCTAAAAGAAAAATTAACTCATGCACCCATACTTGCATTGCCTGATTTTTCCAAATCTTTTGAGCTTGAATGTGATGCATCAAATGTGGGTGTTGGGGCTGTTTTGTTACAAGGGGGGTCATCCTATTGCATAGTTTAGTGAAAAGTTGTATGATGCTGTTTTGAATTACTCCACTAATGATAAAGAATTGTATGCGTTCATAAGGGCTCTTCATACTTGGCAACATTACCTTTTGCCCAAACAATTTGTTATCCATAGTGATCATGAATCACTCAAATATTTAAAGGGGCAAGGTAAGCTCAATAAAAGTCATGCTAAATGGGTTGAATTTCTTGAACAATTTCCTTATGTCATTAAACACAAGCAAGGAAAAGTGAATGTTGTGGCCGATGCTCTTTCTAGGAGATATACTTTGCTTGCCATGCTTGAAACGAAGTTGCTTGGTTTTGAACACATTAAGGAGTTGTATATGCATGATGATGATTTTGCCAAGATATATGTTGCATGTGAAAAACGGGCGCATGATGGATATTTTAGAAAAAATATATTTGTGTGTGCCTAAATGTTCTTTACGTGAACTCCTTTTGAGAGAAGCACATGAAGGGGGATTGATAGGTCATTTTGGGATACAAAAGACTTGGGATATGTTGCATGAACATTTCTATTGGCCTGGCATGCGGCACGATGTAAATAAGTTGTGTGCTAGATGCATAGTTTGTAAAAGGGCTAAATCAAAAGTTTTGGCACATGGTCTATACACTCCTCTTCCTATTCCCAATTCCCTTTGGACCGATTTGTCTATGGACTTTGTGCTTGGTTTGCCTCAAACTAAAAGAGGAAATGACTCCATTTTTGTGGTTGTGGATAGGTTTTCAAAGATGGCTCACTTCATACCTTGCCATAAGGTAGATGACGCCACCCATGTGGCAGATTTGTTCTTCAAAGACATAGTAAGGCTTCATGGGATGCCCCAAAGTATTGTTTCCGATAGGGATTCTAAGTTCCTTAGCCATTTTTGGAGGACCCTTTGGAGTAAATTGGGTACTAAGCTCCTTTTCTCCACGACTTGCCACCCACAAACAGATGGGCAAACCGAAGTTGTGAACTTGACCCTATCAGCCTTGTTGAGGTCAATCATCAAGAAAAATATTAAGACATGGGAGGAATGTCTACCTCTGGTTGAATTTGCTTATAATAGGGCTGTCAATTCTACAACTAGTTGTTCTCCCTTTGAGATTGTGTTTGGGTTTAATCCCCTCACCCCTCTTGATTTTTTGCCCTTACCTAACATTTCTTCTTTGAATCATAGGGATGGTAAGGCTAAAGCCGAGTATGTGAGGAAGCTTCATGAAAAAGTTAAAGCACAAATTGAGAAAAAAATAGAGCAATATGCTAAACAAGCAAACAAATGGAGAAGAATGGTTGTTTATGAACTCAGAGATTGAGTTTGGCTCCATACGAGAAAAGAAAGGTTTCCTACCCAAAGGAAATCAAAACTTTTGCCTAGAGGAGATGGATGATATGCTGTTAGCATATATAGTTTTTAGGTTAGTTTTATTAGGAAAATAGAAAGAATATAGGGAATAAATGTTAGAATAAGTGTAAAAGTCATTAGTTTTATGTTTATCAGTGATTCTATGCTATTTTGATGTTTAGGGTCAAGAAAAGCAAGAAAAGAAGCAAAAGAAAGAGCCAACTGAAGCTGAGATCTCACGCTAACCGCGCCATGGCCACGCTAATCGCACCAGAAGCACTGGAGGTTCACGCCAGTCGCCCAAGCTCGCGCCAGTCGGGCCAAAACTCGCGCCAGTCGCTCGGACGAGTACAGGATTTCTGAATTAGCTTAAAGATAACATAAGATTGATGGACTTCTAGGGTTTTAGGACTTAGATATAAATATAACATTAATAGGATGCATTAGGGCATCACTAGATACTGAAAAATAGAGCAAGAAGGCAAAATCAAAGGAACAAAGATTGAAGGCCAAGAAGGAGCAAGAAGAACAAGAAGGAGGCAAGATTGAGGGGTTTGTAACTCTGCATACCTTAGCTTCTTCTTTTCTCCTTTCTTCACATTGTATTAGGCCAGACATCATTATGTCTGGCTAATTCCTTTGTAATTATGGTTTAGCCAAAAGCCAATGTGAACTCTGTGTTTCTTGAATTGAGTTTAATAAAGTTTCTTATAATTGTTTTACTCTACTTTATTCTTCCATTATTATATCTAATTAGACTTGATCAATCTATTAGGTTACTTAGGGCTATAATTCACAATAGGAATATTGGGGTTTTAGTTTCTGAACGCAGTAGAGTGACAGTTGCAATATTACCTAGGGATAGGGATAAAAGACTGCAGATTCTTATTATGCTAGCTTCATGCTTAATCTAAAGGGAATTACTAAGGAATTAAGATTCTTAAATTAGGTTAAAGGGTTAAATGACCGAGGAATCAGGGTTTAACTATATTAGAAAAGCATACATCTGAATAATTATATTAAATAGAGTTAAATTATCAATTCAATTATATAGAGTGAACTGCGGTGATTGTGCTTTACCATAATTATTCTTAAGTCTTGATCAACATCTAAATTTCATTGTTTTTAATCTTCTTTTATTTACAACAACAATTCAATTCTCTCAACAATTTCATTCTTTCTCCAATATTAAGAATTATAAATTACAATTGATATTAGTGCCTCAATCCTCGTGGAGACGATACTTTCTTATCACTTTATTACTTGGAACGATCGGTGCACTTGCCGTGTTGCAACAATGGACCCTTCCAAATCTTGGAGAGAATCAATAACAATGCATACAAAGTTGGCCTCCCCAGTGAGTATGGGGTAAGCACCACATTTAATGTTGCTGACCTAAGTCCTTTTGATGTAGGTAATGAAGATCCAAATTCGAGGACGAATTCTTTTAAAGGAGGGGAGCATGATGAAGATCAAGAATTGCGAGGCCCCATGACAAGGGTAAAATCAAAAGAAGCACAAGAAGCATTGGATCAAGAAGTGAACTACTTCCTTTCTCAAGCATTGGGTCAACATATCAACCTTTCCTTGAGTCCAAAGGCCAACCCGGAAGAACCGTTTAGATTGCTCCAATTTATTCAAATGAGTGAAGAGTCCAAATACCAATAAGTGAAGAACCTAGATATCTCCAATGTTTTGAACATAACTTGAGTTCTAGATGTCAGTTTTATGCGTTCTTTGATGCGTTTGAAAGCTCTAAAGATTTCCTACAAGTCATATTTCTAGTCTCAAGTCCTAAATCTACATCTATGATGATGAAAATAGGACATGAAGTTCAACATGAATCAGATTTTTTTTAGTATAATTTTTATGTGACTGAAGTCCCACATTGGAGAGAAAGAGGAGAAAGACACTATTTGTTGGCTATAAATAGTCATTCATTTGTCTTATGTACTCACCTTTGAATTGAATAAAAACTTTGCACTTTTAAAAGTGTGTGAGAGAAAGTTTCTCTTGGGTTCTTAATTGGACCAAACATTGGTTCTTATCTAAGGTTTATATAATCTTTGTAGTGAATCCCTACGGGACTTATCACTTTTGATAAGGCGTGGCGTCTTCTTCCATTTCTTATCTTTCCCGTCTTTATTTTATTTAACATTTTATTCATGCTAAATTCGTTAATTTTTGTTCTGCACTTTTCTTCATATTGTTTTTTATCTTTGTTTCTTTTCGTCAAACACTTGACGTGCACATTTTTCTTATATTTTAACAAGAAGACATTTCAAAGACAATCCGTAAAAACAATGAACCTCATATTGGTTCATATCAACCTTCCACCATTTCGCCGTCGTCACCCACACCAAATCCCCCTCAAACTCCAAACACGATGATTCAATTTCCCGCACCATGTCGCTGAACTGTGAGTCTGCTTGGGTACAATTATCGCTCCATCTCCAACACTTACATGACTCCACCTGTTGTAGAGTCTCCTCCACCACTCTCACATTACAAATGGTTCCATTTATCCTCACCTTGTCACAAAATAAAATCTTTGATGGCCCAACTGTCTGGACCATCACCCTTGCAACATCAATTTTCTCCCTGCTAGCAATGATCCTATCCGCGAATATGAACTTCCCAAACTCCGACACTAATTTTGAGAAGCATTCTTCGTTCCATGCCTTTAGCGGTATCCCCGAGCACTGGACCCATGCCAATCTATTTCTAGAATACACTTCATCATTCCACTTATGAACACTATGAAGTATATTGAGTAGAGTGTCCTCCTCTTTCTTCATCTCTTCCATGATTCTCTCATCTGAAATTCCTTCAATAATCACAATATCATCCCCCACATACTTTAGTTTCACATTCCTAGCAGCATCTGATACGAAAACATCTTGGAGCCTTTCAAGCAACGTTAAGTCCCTAAGCCTTCCAACCCAACACTTCTCCAACCACTCCTTGTTGGTCTCTATCACCACAACATCCTTCCCTCTCCACATATCATTCTCGTCACCCTTGGGCCACTCTTCTAGTCCCCTGATGCTCAGATCTCCCTACCTGTCTGCCCCTGTCCTCATCTTGCTTCCTCTTCGCTCCCCCTTATCCTCCCATGTATTGCTGGTTTACCTGTGCCTTAGAGTACTTAGGCACATTAACATTCATTTTAATGCTGCCAATTCGTATTCCATCTAGTTGTTTCTCCAGATATTTTTCATTCTGAACCCCATTAAATATCACAAATCCATATTTGTTACTTATCTCTCCTTTTAGCCAGAAAAAATTTCCCACACTTTTCCCTATTTGATGAAGATCTTCTACATATCAATTTCCAAGTAGTTATCAGGAAATTTAGAGAAAAAATACGTTCTTAACCCCACCTTGTCCCTAGACCCGTGTTTCAC